>CANYBF011989556.1:0-18388 GCA_948192965.1 Dalechampia spathulata
TAATAATAATTTATATTTTAATATTTTAATGATTATAAAATAGATGATTAATAATTTTAATAATAATAATATAATATCTAAAATTACATTATATTAGTAGTATTTGTAATAATAATAATAATAATAATAATAATAATAATAATAATAATAATAATAGTAATAATAGGAATAGTTACGTATTAATTATTATTATTATTAAAAACTTACTTTCTTTAATACTGCAATTTAAGCGGTAATGGGGACTCACTTGGCCGTTCATTTTATCATTTTAATTATCATACAAATAAAATGAATAATTATTATTATAATGACGAAAAATGATTACATGTAATTATTAATTATAATTTATGAAATTGAGATTATAAATAATAATAATTTATATTTTAATATTTTAATGATTATAAAATAGATGGTGAATAATTTTAATATTAATAATAATATAATATTTAAAATTATATTATATTAATAGTGTTTATATTAATAATAATAATATTATTAATATTAGGAATAGTTACGTATTTATTATTATTATTGTTATTATTTAGTAATCACCTACCATCTTTTTTTTTTTTTTGTCACGTGGTTAATTTTTTGTAATACATCATCTGGCCATCAATTAAAATAGTGATCAACCTAAAAAATATAATAAATTAGAAATTTATTTTCCACCAAAGAAGAATTTTGAAATTTTTTTAATTCAAAAAGAGAAATTGACCGGGATGACCCCTTCATCATTGAACCAGTAAATGAAAGATGATCTCGTTAAATGATAACTGGGTTGATTATAATTAATTTTCTTGAAACAATATATTTATTTGATCATTTTCTTGGATCTTTATATAATGATATTGAATATAAATCAATTTATGTGCAGATAAACCAAACGAATAATATCATCTATTGATTTTTTGTGGTTCAAAACATAATTGTTCCTTGTGGTCGTTGTTGGCCTGAAACGTGGCCAAACTGATCAGCATCTGGTGCTGTTTACAAGAGATAAATCGATCAATCACGTTGCATCAGAGGTTTTTGGATAAGCAGCAGCCATGGAAGATGCAGTAGTGCTGTACCCAACGCCAGCCATAGGCCACTTGATATCTATGGTGGAGCTTGGCAAGTTCTTACTTTCTCATCGCCCTTCTCTTTCCATTCATATTCTAGTTCTTTCTGCCCCTTATGACGCCGGCTCTACCACTCCTTACATTGCTAAGGTTTCCGCCACAGTTCCTTCCATCAAATTCCATTATCTTCCCATCATCACTCTCCCCTCCGTTGCTACCGCACACCCTGAAACTCTCATTTTCGAGGTTATTCGTCTAAGCAACACGAACGTCCACGAAACCCTTGTCTCCATCTCCGAGACATGCAATGTTAACGCTGTTATTATGGATGGTTTTTGTTATGCTGGTCTTTCTGTTGCGTCAGAACTCAACATCCCTGGTTATTTCTTCTATACTTCTGGTGCTAGTTGTCTCGCTCTCGAGTTGTATTTTCCTACCATTCATCAAAACACTGCCAAAAGTTTCAAAGATCTTGATATTTTCATTGAAGTCCCTGGCGTGCCACCAGTATTAGCCACTGACATGCCAAAAACAGTGCTTGATCGCTCTGACATGGCTTATCAATTCTCTCTAGACTCTTGTGAATGCCTTCCAAAAGCAGCAGGAGTTATAGCAAACACCTTTGAATTACTCGAACCTAGAGCTGTCAAGGCAATATCTGAAGGGCTATGCGTACCCATCACCTCCACGCCACCTGTTTACTGTGTTGGGCCGTTAATAGCAACCGACAACGAAAGAGGCGGTGGTGACAGGATGGCAGCGTGTTTATCATGGCTTGATTCTCAGCCTAGTAAAAGTGTTGTATTTTTATGTTTTGGAAGCTTGGGGCTATTCTCCAAAGAACAATTAAGGGAAATAGCAATCGGCTTGCAAAGAAGTGGCCAAAGGTTCTTATGGGTAGTGCGTAATCCTCCTTCTGATAACCAAAGTCTAGCCATTCCAGCCCATTCAGATCCTGATTTGGATTCATTACTCCCTGATGGGTTTTTAGATCTTACCAAAGAAAGGGGACTCGTGGTGAAGTCATGGGCTCCCCAAGTAGCAATATTGAATCATGACTCAGTTGGTGGGTTCGTGACTCATTGTGGTTGGAACTCCGTGCTTGAAGCTATATGCGCAGGTGTCCCACTCATTGCATGGCCACTCTACGCAGAACAAAGATTCAATAAAATTATATTAGTAGATGAAATTAAAATTGCATTGCAAATAAACGAGTCTAAAAACGGATTTGTAACTTCATTAGAAGTAGAGAAGCGAGTTACAGAGTTAATGGACACAGAGTCGAGTAACTTAATCAGGGAGCGAACCATTAGACTGAAACAGGCTGCCAAGCAGGCATTAAGTGAAGGAGGCTGTTCTCGTGTTGCATTGTCCAAACTCATGGAATCATGGAGACATTAGTGAGTAGACTCGTTGTCTTTTTCGGATTCATGATCCAGATGGAATAATGAAATGGTTAGGTGAAAACTGAATTTTCCTTGAAGACTTCAATATCAGATTTCTAGCTGGAAGATGAAGACCCTTCAATACTTCATCAATCGTATGTCTGATTGTGGGCCAAGTTCCCAATTGCTATATATTCGTCTATACTATCTTTTTACATGATTCCAATTTATTATCTTTATACTACATTGTTAGTTTGAAGTTTATTATCCTAGTAATGAATGAGTTTAAAAACGGATTTATAAAGACACTAGAAGTTGAGAAGCAAATTGTGGAGAGTATTCCTCCGCTTATATACCTGTCAAGAATCACTCCTTATTAATGTTCTTTAACATTGATGTTATGGATATCACAATAATTATTTCTCACTCATATCAATTTAAAATGATATATTAATGATTAAAGATGAATATAATTATATAATAATATGTGAAAATAAGATTTGAAACATTCATAATATTATTATAAATATATAAATAAAAATTATGAATAATGATATTAATATTTTTCAAAGTATTTAATGTTGGTAAAAATAAGCAAATATTATTATTATTGGAGATTCGCTCATGCACTATATAATATAATCAAGTAAATATTATTTTAGTTAAATATAATTTAAATCCTAAATCATTAGGTTTAAGATATATATATATAATATTAAATCATCATTTTATCCGTCAAAATGAATCAAATTATATACAGAATTATAGATAGTGACAGGCGTGACGGTCAGTGAGATTAGATTACCCGACGACATGTCCCAGGCACAAAGCTTAGCTTTGCTTAGCAACGTTCGTTGGTTTCCGTTATTTCCATATCTAGAAGGCTCGAAATATTGAGGAACGGACTTTTTTTTCAACGGCTGCGATTTAATTTTGGAATTCGCTCCCGTTCATTTTCCTCCCTTCCAAAAAAATATTTAATTTAAAAAAAAATTCAGGAAACATTTCTCATGTCGCTCGAAACTCGCTACAAAAACTCTCCCTCTTGATCGCATTCTTTCCTTTTTACCTTTCCGGCGGAGAAGATCAATGGCGGACCACCACTCAGGCGAGCACGACAGCTTGATGGATAAGATCACGGAGAAGATCTACGGTCATGCTTCTTCTTCTTCCTCATCGGATTCTGATGATGACAAGTTTGACGCCGTTAAATCGAAGATATTTCGTCTCTTTGGAAGAGAGAAGCCCATTCACGTGGTTTTAGGCGGCGGAAAACGTAAATGTTTAATGATTTTCCATAATTTTATGAATATTTTCGCCTTAAGATCGTTTCACTTGATGAGCTAATGTAATGTTTTGTTTTCATTTGCGTGCATTGTAAGGTTAGGTAGTTGTAGATATCAGTTTTTAAAATTTTATATGGTGAACTCAGTAACAAAGATCGTGCCGCTTCGATTGTTTATCGTTATCATTTTGCTTGTCAACGTCGACCGATCAAAATTTTGAATTAGAATTGCGTACATCTTTTCACATGCAACGGTTTTTTGGTTTTTGTGTATGGCTTGATAATGTGTTTGTCTCATGCTGATTGGTTTAGATTATTAAATACTAGGTTGGTTTTGTTTGTTAAAAATAAAATTTCAGCTTATATTATGATTATGCATGAGCTTGATATGCATCTATGATTTTATTTATTTGCAACCGTTGCTTGTTTTTGTTTTTCTTTGTTTTGTTGGTTTACGTCTTCGGATATTTTAATATGAATTTTGATTCTCACCGAGCTCGTGAGAAAATAGAATTGTTTTCATTTCTTGAATCATGCTTCAAGAAAATGATTTGGTCATTAAAGAAGTCTCTCTGTCTCACCAGCTTTTTTAATGTTTTCTCTGCTTATATAGCTATATTTTTGGTACAGCTGCTGATATTTTCCTATGGAGGGACAAGAAAATTTCTGCTGGTTTGTTGGGTGGTGTAACCATAGTTTGGCTTCTCTTTGAATTGCTTGATTACCATCTAATTACTCTAATCTGCCATATTGCAATACTCTCTCTTGCTGTCCTTTTCCTGTGGTCCCATGCGGCCGTCTTTATTAACAAGTAAGGCGTTCAGATGCTTTTCCCGTCATTTACCTTTGGTGACGTGATTTTCCTGACCCTGAATTTGTTACATTCCTTCATTAGGAATCCACCTGACATCCCTTCAATCGTACTTCCTGAAAAATGGGTTCGTCAGGTAGCGTCTGCACTGAGAGCTGAAATCAACCAAGCACTAGGTATACTACATGACATTGCAGCTGGAAAAGATGTCAAGCAGTTCCTCGCAGTGAGTTGCTTTCTTCTCCATCTGTGCCCTATTACATGTTGGCTTATTTGGTTGAGCATTTGGCACCGGTAGATGTTGACCACGCACGTCTAATCTAGGGTATTGCTTGCTTGGTTCTCAGATAATCGCTGGATTGTGGGTTCTGTCAATTATTGGGAAATGGTGCAACTTCTTGTCGTTGTTCTACATAGGTAAGCAACCTGGCTTACAGATTTAATGGGAAAGCCATGTGTTCATCCCTCAAAATTTAGATACCAGCCTTTGACATTTTGGAATGATTCTTTGAAACAGCCTTTTTGTCGCTGCACACTATACCTATGGCTTATGAGAAATACGAGGACCAGGTTGATTTTTTTGCGGAGAAGGCATGGATTGAGATTAAGAAGCAATACGCAGAGTTTGACAAAAAGGTTTTGACTAAAATTCTGAAAGGTTCGATGAAGGAAAAGAAGAAGGACTAGAGATGTCTCATCAGTTATTTCAAGTTCTGTTAAAGACAAAGCTGTGAAAGTGAGTCCTTTTGTCTTTGGCACAAAAAAAAAAATTTACAAATAAGTTAAATTACAGTTACACAAATCTAAAAAAAAATTAAATAGATCTATCACTTTTTACAGTGCAACTTTTGCTTGCCGCTCCCTACTGGGTGATTCTAACAGCAACATTGATGTATTACATACTTTAATGCCAATATAGTCTATCGTATTTGACGAGCTTTACTTAATGCTTATAGGTTGTTTGGAATAAGATATGATTAAATCAAATGAAAATTGTCCGTCTGGCCTTCAAACTACTGTAGCATATATTTCGTTGCCATGGCAATGCAATTTCTGCACCATATGAATAGGGGATTTTGCTATTTCAATTTGTATTCTGCAACTGAGACGGTTCTGTTTGTGTTGAAGATCATTAAAGTTGATCAACGATCGCATATTTGACATGTTGTGATTATTACATACTCTGACATCTACCAATGTTCTTGGGATACGCCCATAACCTGGGAAACAACCCTTCGTCTGGTTCACTATCACTATCTGAAGAATATAGCATTGATGAAGAACCATTTAATAGATATTCAACAACCTGTAAAGTAATAAATGCATGCGACAATCAGGTTCCAGAAAACATATACAGGATTTGAATCTTGAGAAAACAAGAATCCAAACATTGTTTACCTGGTGAGGTGATACGGGCACAATTTGCTGGTTTCCAGATTTTATTCCATGGTCAGTATTGCAGCATCTCATGTTGTCCAGCCAAACAATTGTTTTACATAGACCACAGTATCCCCTGTTAGAAGCCAATCTTCTGGCAGCTTTCCCTAAAACCCATTTCACAATAGACATCATAGTTACAGATGCAACCCAATACTCCACAAGGTATATAATCGACATACCTATGTAACTTCTTTTGAAGGCTTCTCTCCAATCAATGTTGCTTCTATCAACTATCTGCAAATGACTGAACTCCTTATCTTCTCTTTGCCTGCAATTCTGCCGTTCTCTGGTCTTCGCAGAATGATGCTTGTCACCGAAAAAGACACTATAACGGGACTCCCAAAGCTGATTACTACTAGCTGCAGAATTCCAGGACCTTCATTCATGGCAGCCAGGAACGTTATAAGGTAATCTCTCATTGTCAGAAGAGGCAAAATTCCTATCAGAACTCGAAGTGGAATGATAGTTACCAGCAGACTTGTCCAACAGAAGCCAAAGACTTCATGTCCAGGAAGCTGAAAATGTGTAGTAGAACATCCGGTGGCAATTCAGTCGTTCCTGAAATTATGGGGAAAACGTTTAAGCGAATTAGAAATATGTATTTGGCAAATCAGATTTCCCATGTTCTTGGAACTAATCTTCAAAAGTATCCTTACTTTCATCCTGATTTTGAGTTTTACAACGTCTCTTATGAGCAACCATTGCATTTTTAAATTCTTTGACAGCTAAACTCTTCTTCTGTTTCGGCAATGCAGCCTCTGCACTCTGAAGGAGGAGATGAGCTGCTGAAACAGCGCCACGTGTCTGCATTCTGAAATTTGATCAAACATAGAACTGAATATCATTCCATTATTAATTACCAAACAAGAACGTAAAAATCAAAATCATTTCCAGCACCTCAAAACATCCAACTTTGCTAAATTCCACTCAATAAAAAACCAAAATTCGATTTGGTAGAATCGATCGGGATTCATTTTCCATCAAAGTCATCGGGTAACGGAAAATATAAAGACAAATTTGCAGAGAAAGGATGACTTACAGAGGAAGAAGACGGAATGCGGCGACGGTGTCCTGAAACACGACAGGTCGGAGATTCTTGGGAAGTTTGTCATAGGCTTCTCTAAGAATAACGCTTAGATCTTTGCAGGCTATTGGGTAGTGGTGGATTCTTGATAATGCCTCTTTAAACCCTAGCTTTTGGTATCTCTCAATTGAATCTGACATCGTGAATCGCAACACAGACGCGGCAGAAACAGACACAGGTTAGCGATCTTTTCGACAATAAAAAAATCAGGAATTGCTTTATTCTTAATTAATATTAATAATTTAATTTAAATTAAAATTCATTAAGACAATATATAATATTTTTTTACTTGAAGTTTTATTATATTAAATTTATATTAAAAAGTCCAATTTTAAAAGATTGAATTATATAAGCTAGATTTATAATTTATTTTAAAATTAAAGTGTTCAAATTAATTTTTGAATTTTATCAAATTTAATTAATTAATGATATTTTAATGAAATAAAATTTTAATTATATTAATTAAAACATCACATCATTATTCTTATGTACTATTTATATAATTTCATATAAGCAAATGGTAAAATTATTGATTTTGGTTACACACGTTTTATATTAACATATTTTAAGTTATATTTTATATTTTTTTGTTGATTTTATTATATTTATGTTAATATCATTAATTTATTATATTTCATTTTTAATTTATTTGGTAATTTAGTTTTAATTTTACATTAATTTACCTTTTTAATTTTGGTTTTTATTATTTAAGTTTTGTATTATTAAATAACATCATTTTTTAAAGTGAATTTTTAACTTTTTATATCATTTTTTAGAATCTTTAATCATTTAAGTCAGCTCGAGTTGAATTACTCATAAAACATTGATATTCATAATGGTAAAGATTTTTCCTACTCAATATTAGAATATATATTTTATATTTATATTTTATTTTATGTATTTTAGGGGTATAATATATGAAACACTTTGATATCTTTTCTCGTCACACCTAACACCAAGCATAATGACAAACATTTATTAAGCTTATTTTTAGTGTAAAATATTTTCCCTACCTACAAATAAAGTGAAATAATTGAATTTATATATTAATTCAGTAATCAATGAAATAAGTAGATAAATTTTTTTATTATTATGCCTTATTATTATCTTATTGTGCCTCTCTTATATGATGTTTGTGTTATATGAAGAGTTTACTATGCTCGTCTAGTTGGATAGTAATGTTAGTAATATTCATACATGATACTTGATTTAATCATGAATTGATTATTCGTGAAGTTTGAAGGCTTACTTCCCATTTAGGGTTAAAATATATACTTGTGACAGCTAACATTCAACTTGATTTGAATAGTTATAATTAAGTTGATGTAATATTTTTTGGATTTTAGAATAAATTATTATCATTAGATTCTATTTTTAATGGTTGTAATTCATTTTTATATTCTTTTGATAAAATGACACTTTGAGATGAAAACTTGTGTTATTTTTTGGGCAATTTTAACAACTATGATTAGCTTTTATTTTTGGAAGGTTGAATGCAATTTTCAAAATATAATTTAGATCTTCATATATTTTTATGATTTGATTTTGATTTCTGGTTGCCTTAATTAATTTTAAATTAATTGTGATTATTTTTCAAATAAGTTCAAATTATATAAATTAGTTTTTATCTTTTTAAGAATATAAATTTATGCATATTTTTGATCCAAAAAATTGTATGCATATTCAAAATAAAATTCTACTAAATAAAAATATAAATTAATATGAAATTATAAAATCATAGTAAAGTATTAAGATGATGATTTTTTAAGGTTTTATTTTTTTAGAAGTAAAAAGAGTTGTGCTGATAGATTAAAAAAAATAAAAGGAAAGTTAAAGACAAAAATAAATAGACTGATCGATTAAAAAAAATAAAATAAACATTAAATTAAAAATAAAAAAGATATCCAATATAAGAATCTATGATCTATATATGACTCATCTTATGGTTGGATTTGTATAAGTTATGCATTAGAAATACATATTTATAAAATATTATTAATAATATTTGTATGGTTATATCCATTGATCGAAAGGGATGGATGCAGTGGAACAGCACTAGTAGATTGAAAGGGATGGATGCAGTTTGAAAAGTCGCTATATGCTCACACACAACACTACAAAATACTATCCTATTGGTTTTACTCATTTCCACTTTGTGATATTAGCTGGAATATTTCACACACATCTGGATTCTTTCCATAATAAAATTACCCAACTCACATTTTCGAAAATATAAAAAATAAAAAATATATTTTACATGTCATTAATTTATAAATTTAATAAACTTAATTCATATATTTTTTTTAATTAAAAAACTATCCACTGATTCTTATCGCAGGAAAGGATTCTAAATTCAAAGGCAGCTCAGAAGTTTGGTAGGAAATTTTATTACTCAATTTCATCGCCTTTATGATTCAGCAATCACTCCACCAACACCACTCATACATAAACTTTATGATATATAGAAAAGATCAATTATTCAATTAAATTAAATTAAATTTATTATATAAAATTATAAATTAATTAAAATGATTATGATATATGCTCCTTTCAAACTAATTTTAATGATTATTGTTAGATGTGTAAAAATTATAAAAATCAAAAAAGTAATTAAATTAATGATATTTAGTAATTTTGATTTGATTTTTTAATTCTTCAACTTTTAATTTTCGATTCGGTTACAATGATGAAAATTTTTAATCATATATTTTAATTTATTTAGTTTAATTTTTAAAAAAGTCGATTTAATTTCGATTTATTTGATTTTCAATGATTCTGATTTAATTTTGATTGTATGAATTTGATTTTTAATTTATTTAATTCGATTCAAATAACCAATGATTAACCCACTTATATATATATATATAATAGGAGGAAGGGGGTAATATAAAATGTGTGGGACAGAGAAAGTCCAGGCAATGCATGTTCATAAGTTAGTAGTAGGCGAGACCACCCACCCATTTGAAATATGACATCTGTGGACCTTATTTAATTCAACCTTATATTTTCCTTTATTCTTTTTAAACAAATTTCAAAAAACACTAAAATTTTTTATTCATTTTATAGTAAATATTACGATGCAAACCCTTCATTAAAAAATGATATTAACACTAATATTATAATTATAACATAATGAATATATAATTATTATGAAGATGAATATGATTTATAATATTTGCCGATATGTATTAAGATTGTCACATTAAATGCAAATAATCTATCCCCCCCCCCCCTCTGCGGTTCGTTCTACATGCGGGCCGCCATTTTGCTTTGTCGTTTATGGCAACGACAATGTCGCAGCATTTGAGGGATTTATGTCTTGCTGTTTTTGTGTTTCCTTTTTGAAGTTATGATGGTGTACTGCTGGATGGTTGATGGAGGGCTTTGTCTATTCATGACTTTGACCTACTAATTAATAATTTCACCTTTCTTCCGTCACCCGAAAATCAAAATCAAATAGAGAAATTCGAATTCAACCCCTAAAAAAAATAGAAATTAATTGTGCAGATAAGATTTTAAAAACTTGGACATTAATGAACCATTTCTTTAATATACCAGCTGTTTCTTTGGCTGTTTTCACTCCTCCTAGTCAAACTCTTATTATCCTTTTAGCTTCAGATTTGTTCACATATATATATATTAATTTTTATATTTTTTAATTATTATTTTATATTGATAATTAAAGATAGTATCAGTTTATTCGATCTATTTTTATAAAAAAATTTAAACTTAATTGAATAAATCACAGATAGAATCTAATTTAAAATTATTGAAAATTGCATCAACTGAAATAAAATAATATTATTTGATATAAAATAAAATTGAAATTTTTGATTTTTTTAATATTTCTAACTGAATCAAAAATAAAAAAATTTCAATATTATAATTAAATCAACAATAAATTTAAAAAAAGGGCTGATTGATAATGATGACAAATCATTCAAACATGTAATAAATTATTAATTAAAATGAGTAGCTGTTTAATTTTTTTTTAATGATATTTATCGGCAGTATCATTTCCTGTAATTAAAATAATCAAACAATTTTATGATAATGTCTTATAAAAATCGGCTTTCTCGATCATCAAAGTCAATACCAAAAAGAACTCTTAATGACACAATGTATAGGGTTGCTTCCATCTCAAATTACAATTATTCGATAATTAAACGATAAAATTATTAAATTTATTTTAATTAATCATGATTTATTTTTAATTCAATTTATGAATTTAAATAAATCAAATATAAGAGTAAAAGAGTTAAACTCATTCATGAATTATTTAAAATTTAATTCAATAGTTCATTTAAGCTCATTTTATAAAATTTATTTAATAAATGACTTAAAATTAACTTATTTAAGTTTATGAAATTATTCAATAAAAAATTTATGAACTAATTCATTAATTTATGTAACAAATTTAAGTTTATATGTATAAATATATTTTTAATTTAATTATTAATATAAAATTATAAATATTAATAAAATATAATAATTTATAATTTATTTTTATTAGATTCAATGATATATCAAAAAAAAATTTACAGCTTTCCTCTGGCCGAAAGACGTGTATTAATTGTGCTCTCATTTTTTTATTTCAATTTTCGTGCAATTTCTGCCTATAGATATAGCAGTTGGTTGCTGACATTGGTTTCCAGCAAGCTTCAAGAAGCTGCAGATCTTCTCTTTCATAGCTTTTCTATTCCGTTTTCTCCGGCATTACCTTCAAAGATTGCCGAATTTTAAGGTCAGTAACCGTGTCCTTTCCTACTCCCATCCGTAGCTTTCTTTTTTTCTTACATGTTAATTACTGATTGCTATACATACATACAGTTTGTTATTATTTGATTCATCTGTTCATAATCTTACGTAGTAACTCCATACGAGAAAGTTTCTTACGGTTTAGCCGATCATGTCGTGTCTCCATTTCTGGGTAGTTCAAGAGGTGAAGCTCTCCTAATAGTATGTCATTGTTCGTCTGTAGATTGTAATTAATGTGAAACTCATTTCATATCTGTAATTGGATTTACAATCTGAGGTTTAATTACAATTTTTTTGCTGCAAATTACTTAATCTGAATGATATCTAGCAGTTTCTCCTGTAAATCCTCAAATTTGTTGATTTGTTTCCTTTCCTTGAGTGACTGTTGAAACCTTTAACATTCAGGTGAAGGCGTTCTATGATGGAAATTCAAGAGTTGCCAAAGCAGGAAGAATCCCTTCCAACACTCATCAAACACATTTCATCCAATGAAGTTGCAGGCTTCGATAATGTTGATTTTCATGCTTCATCATCACCAGCTATGGTAGTAACATATTTTTTACCATGTACCTTCTTCAATGCAAAAGAAATGCCCTGAAAATTGTTAGTTTAGCCTGATTTTGAAGAGCATACTAGAGGGTTTGTGTTGATTTTTAAAAGAAATAATTGTTCAATTTTTTACAACAGGGAACTGAAAATGCTGCTTTGAAGAACTGCTTTGAGGATTCTCAAGTAATCAATCATCAAAGGAAGCAATCTATTTCAATCAGTATGCCGAATTCTCCAAGCCGACATGGCTTGGAGAACAAAACAAGCGGTTTTTCCGAAGAAAAAGATGACACGGTTTTCAACAGTGGATTTCCAGTTCCTTCTGCTGGATCTAATCCGGCTAAAACACGGACAAACCAAGTGAAATTCCTTTCACAGCCAATGCCAAAGGGGTTTGCAGTTGAGGGGGCAGTGAATTCTAACTTGCCCCATAATCATCATATCAGAAAATTGAAAGATAAAAGATATGATTCTTTCAAGACATGGTCTGGTAAACTTGAGAGACAGCTATCACATTTACGTGGGAAGCCTCGTGATGAATCGACTGAGGATTCTGTTGAGCATAAATTAGACAAGGATGCTTTACCTGTGGATCGATACTTCGATGCATTGGAAGGGCCAGAATTGGAGGATCTCAGGGTACGTGCTTGAAATAGTCGATTATGTTGCTACCCGAATGAATTTCTTTGTCGTCTCTGAACAATTGGTGTATTTCTGTTGCGAATTTTTCACAGGCTTCGGAGGAAATAGTACTACCAGAGGACAAAACATGGCCATTTCTTCTTCGATATCCTATCTCTTCATTTGGTGTTTGTCTTGGCGTTAGCAGCCAAGCAATCTTATGGAAAACGCTGGCAACTTCTGACTCTTCAAAATTTCTTCACATCGGTCCAACTGTAAATCTAGTTCTCTGGTGCATTTCTGTTGCTCTTATAGTCATAGTTGCTTCCACCTATATCCTGAAAGTGATTCTCTACTTTGAAGCTGTTCGTCGTGAATATTACCACCCAATTCGTGTTAATTTCTTCTTCGCCCCATGGATAGCATTACTCTTCTTAGCACTTGGTGTTCCTCCTTCAGTTGTCACCAAGCTGCCTGCAGCTCTCTGGTACATTCTGATGACTCCATTCCTTTGTCTCGAGCTCAAAATCTACGGACAATGGATGTCTGGAGGGCAACGAAGGCTTTCAAAGGTGGCGAATCCCTCAAACCATCTCTCGGTTGTAGGGAACTTTGTTGGGGCATTGTTGGGTGCATCAATGAGGTTAAAAGAAGGTCCCATTTTCTTCTTTGCTATTGGATTGGCTCACTACACAGTCCTATTTGTAACTCTGTACCAGAGACTTCCAACCAATGACACACTTCCTAAAGAGCTCCATCCAGTATTCTTCCTATTTGTTGCAGCCCCAAGTGTTGCTTCCATGGCATGGGCAAAGATTCAAGGCTCCTTCGATTACGGAGCACGAATAGCTTACTTCATTGCCTTGTTTCTCTACTTCTCACTGGTTAGTGTCTCTCAGTTGCATTACCATTTTACCACTTACAAACGCAGTAGTGATTTCCATTCTTCGCCTACAGTTGATGTCTAACCAAACTTGTTCTCTTTTTCTAATCCTGCAGGCAGTTCGCATCAACTTTTTCCGCGGATTCAAGTAAGTCTTAGTAGGGGTTGTAAGTGATCGGAGCTATCCCGTACATGAAAAGCTTGTCAAATGATATTCATTTAATAAATGAATTGAGTTTAAATCAAAAAAGATTAACTTAAACTCATATAGTTCAATTAGAGTGTAGAGTTTAGGATAGAAAATCTCCTCATCTATCCATTGATTTTCATTCTTTCTTCTCAAGCAACCTTAACTTACCTACTTTCTCAATTGTGTAGGTTCTCATTGGCTTGGTGGGCATATACATTTCCGATGACCGGAGCCGCCATTGCGACCATTCGATACTCAAACGAAGTCACCAATACAATGACAAAAACACTAGAGGTTGTTCTGTGCATCATTTCCACATTAGTAGTGATAGCTCTTCTAGTAACAACAATAATACACGCCTTTGTTCTTCGAGATCTCTTCCCTAATGACATTGCCATTGCCATTAGCGAAAGGAGACCAAAACATCATCATCATAACCATAACCGCCATTACATAAAATGGTTACCACACAGAAGACTCGGAAGCTCAGAGAAGAACGAGATAGAAAACTACTTGAAATTTGCAACTTCGGATGACAATGAGATTGAAGCTCCTTCTACAAACCAACCTTCTAGCTCAGAAAATTGCAAATAAAGTGGGTTCTTTTCATCTTAGTTCAGGACCTGCTCGTTGTTTTATGAATCTTCGACCAATACCCATGGGAGAAACCCAAAATCTAGGAATTTTGATGTGGTTTCAGTGAGCATGTTTGGTCAAGGATGCCAAGATTTTTGTAATATTATGACAGTTTACGTTGTACGTGTTGTTTGATTAATGCAAGACTTCGGTTTGTAATTCCTTCTTCTAATTTTCTTCGTTAAATAATTTGATCTTTCTATTATATCATCGCTAAATAGAATGTATTTAATTGTTCACAATGTCTTGTGTTTTTAATATTAATTCGTGTATTTCATCAAGCCTCGAGTATGATACGAGGAAATGCTTGCCAGGTTTAATTTGCAATGGTACAACTAATTCCGAGAATAAGATCAAACAGCAAGCAACCTGTCCCTTTAAGGCTCCTCAGAGTCACACATAAGCATTGAAGAAGATGCTAATACCTTGGAAACTTGTCATGATTCCATTTCTATTTTTCTTTGCCTCAGTTTGTACCCAAAAGAAAAGAATGGCATCTCATACACATGAAATATTAAAAATTTTCACGTTCAGAAGGAATTTGTGAAACCTGAACAAAATTCTTTTCTAACGATGAATCATATGAATTTGATTTATTTATGAATCGATTATTAATATTATGATATGTTCAAATTATTTTATTAGTTGTATTATATTGATGTAAACATCAATAAAATTAATATAATTATGATATATAAAATAATTTAATTTATGTAAACATTATTACTACTGATAGATCTATAATAAACCAAGTTTATATAATAATATTTCCTTTTGATCTCCAAGAAAATTTTGATTTAATTTTTAAAATTTTAAACCAATCAACGATATTTGTATCGATTCATAATTATATTAGACATAAAGCATATAGTTTAATTAATTAAGGTAATTATAGCACCCAACTTGTCATATTAGCTAAGATGAAAGAGACTTAGCAATGTGTTTCACATTTATAGGTTATTTGATTCGAAAACCTTGGAAATTTTATATTATTAGGTGTAATATTATGTTCCATTTTCCAGAGTTAGATGAAGTGTTTGCCAGAAGTAGTGCATCTTGTAATATCTATTTTCCTGTCTGAAATTCTTTACGTGTCTTAAAATTAATCGAAACTGATGTCCTGTTTGATGGAAATTTTCCGATGATTGATTAATAGATTTGCGTTGTAGAATTAGATGAAGATGCATGGAAACTTGCAGGGATTAACAAGCTACTTTCCAGTTCAGTTGAACTTGTCAAGGCAAGATTTGGATTAGAAGATGACGATGGCTGGAGATTTGATTATGAAATATAACTATAATAAGATTAGAAGATAATGAAGATTTGCATGGATGAATGATCCTGACGTTCGTCTTCTTCAGATTAAAGTTTTATAGATACAAAAGAGATGTTCTTTGTAGTTAATCAAATTTTAATTTATATCCAACTCTAGTGTTCTTCACATGTCAGAATTCCATGGAAATTGCTTCTTTTCCCTTCTCTTTCCTTCCCTTTTCTTCGCCCAATCTCTTATTTACAACAGCCTCGGCTTATTTTCCTGGAAATGACACAAACAGGAAAGATATCACAACCCCATAATCAGTCTAAGATGATTATGATGACTATTCAAATTTCTGTCGGCTTAATCGATAGATCTTGAATTTGAACTAGTTGGTATTTATATTTCGTAATGATTTGATCATCGGACACCCGAATGATGTAAAAAAAGCATTATAATGGGGATGAAGAAGTAATTACCAATGGATTTTTTGCAGTGGAGAACTGCTTCATGAATTGAGCTTTCAGAATCACAGGATCTCCGCCATTCATCAGCAGAGAAAGCTACACTTATCCTGGAAGAAGAAGTGTTGTCAGCAGGATATATCCATTTCTTCATTGGCTGAAGATTTATATCAAAATTTTCAGCTCTGGAACTTGACCTGCGACCTCGAATTCTTCTGCACAATGGCTTAAGAAAATCAAAATACTTGTGAAACATATGTTTGGAAAATGTTCGACACCTTCTCAGCGAAGAACAGCGGGTGTTCCTGACTGAAACCACAGCTTCCGGAACCTGACAAGCCTCAGTTTTCAGCGGATCAACATAAATGGGCATGACATAGCCATTGGAGAAAAGCTCATCAGCATGAACAACAGTGACAGGGAATTCAGAAACCGGGAAATCAAATTTAAACTCATCAGAATTTCTGAAGGATAGCTTGGAAGGTGGCATTCTTGGGTCCATTTCAATGAAAGAAGAAGATTCATCAGACGGATCAAGGTTCACCAACCAGCTATAGGAAAAGCTCTCAATAGAAAGAGGCTGGGACGTTTCCATAGATAGAGTCAGCAAGTAAGATTATGAAGAAGACAAGAAAGACGACAGACAAAGATTACAATATTACAATATCTCAAAGGCACACAAACATATATATATATATATATAGATACATATACACATATAAATATCCTGTTCATAACAATCGGATATGTGGGTGTCTGGCAAAAGGTAATGAATTTGGATATTTAAATAGAAAACAAAGGGAAAAGGAACAGAAATGTGCCCCCACAAGCAGCCATTGATCTACTGTTGCATCATACTTTCCTGCCCCACATGTTCTTTGCTTGACATATATTTTTCCAAACTTCAACAAGAAGATGGTTTCTCTTTACCATACATGTATCAAAAAGTAGATATTAAACTACAATTTTCATGCATCTTCCATTATTTTACCAACATTCATCAAATATTCTGGCACCAGAATTGGTTAGTTGATGGATGTCTAACTATATATTCTCATAATTATTAAACAAAATATTTAATAACACGATTCATATTAATGTAAAATAAAAACTAGTAGAAGTATTTGTTTGTCTCAATTCTATATATGAGTTTTCTATCCTTTGTAATATCTTATATTAACGAGATATGAAAAAAAAAAAATTAAGAAAGTGAGAAATTTCAAAAAATCTCAATCTCAAACCACTTAAACGCTAGGTTCAATATAAGTAGGATTACTTAGTCATGCTTCATAATTAGAAATAATCCGTTTATACATGAATATTTATGAATATGATTTTCTATTGTTTTCTCTTTCTTTGTGGGACATTATTTCAATTTTGATGAAATATTCTTTAAGCATGAGATAAAATTAGTAGTTAGCTTGGGTGAATTATTTCGAATGGGAAAATGGTGGGAAAATAGCTTTGGAATTGGATGATGCATAGGAAGCAGGTTCATGCATGACTCTACAGTTTAGGAAATGGTGTGGATGTTCCTCATGGAGCTATAGCCTATAAACACTACAAAAATCAAATAAAATAGCGACGAAATTTTGCCGTCGCTATAAGTATATTTGCCGTCGCTATTTGTTATGGCGACGGAAATAGCGACGGCAAAATTCCGTCGGTAAACCATTTGACGCTAAATTTATGACGACGGATTAGCTAAATTTATTCCGTCGCTAATTCCGTAGCTATTTAGCTACGGAATTCCGTAGCTATTTCCGTCACTAAACTTAAAAATTATTTGAATATAATTTTTTTAATATTTTAATATTTTTTTAAAATATTACAAATTTGATATAATTATAATAAAATTTTTATATAAACTTATACTTGAATATAATGTTATTATATCAATTTTTAAAAAATAAGCATGAATAATAATGATCAAAATTATGAACAATTGCATTTTAATTTCTCA
>CANYBF011990218.1:0-15378 GCA_948192965.1 Dalechampia spathulata
ACACATACCCCCAACATTCCCACCCCGTCCCCTAAAACCCATACCCCCAACATTCCCACCCCCAACATTCCAACCCCCACCACCTCCTCATCTGAAGGGCAATCCTAAAAGTTGAATCATCCAATTAGATTCACTGCTATCATATCCAAATAGGGTGTCTACTTCTGAAATTTAAGTGTGTATGTGTGTATACTATTTTTCGATAATTCTAAAATGAAAATTGAGTAGCTATCTACAATAAATGAAGACCATGGTAGTAGTCTTCCACCTTTCTACTGTAATCTTTTGTTTTAAAAATGTTACTGCAAGTTATTATACCGAGGCCATTTCTCATTCGAGTCATGATTGTTATATATGCATGCATGCATATATATATATATATATATATATATATATATATATATATATATATATATATTACTATTCCATATCCTTATATATGAATTATATGATAAATATATTAAATGAAATATGATGTTATCAAACATGTAATATGTTAATTTTTATTTTATATTATTTATTGCTTAGTTTTGATGATAAAAGAAATCTAATGATATTATGTATCAATACTTATATAATTTAATATATTTAAATTAATATATTCTTAAATACATATAAATATTTATTATCATAATTATATTATAATAATTTCATCAATTTTTATTAACAAGTTATAAGATTCAACCATAAAAAAAAATTGGACGTAGTGGTTTACATACTTTAAATATATTTTTTAAACTTAATAGTCAAAAAATTGAAAAAATTAATAACTATATACTATAAACACTATCATGATCTATAGTTTTATAACAAAAGTATGCATTAAAGATTGAAGTATGATACTAAAATCAGCTAACAACTAGTGCTCGAGCTTGTATGCTCTAGTCAATTTATGGCCTCAGATTTAGGGGTCAGTAAATCGAATTCAATTTGAAATAATTGAATCCATAAATCATATTTAATATTTAAAATTTAAAATTAAATTGAATAAATTAAATTTAATCAAATTTAACTTGATTTTAAAAATAAAAATTCAGACTCTGGAGTATAATTGGTTCTTCACCAATAACTTTTCCAACTACACGTGTCATAAGAAGAGAGTTAACATATGAAGATGAGATATATGAGAATTAGTACCAACATCCCTGATGTTTATGATGCAGATGTGGAGGGTGTTAAATAAACTAAGTAGGCCCCTCCACTTAAAGCTGAATAGACACAATTTAAAAGATCTTGCCGAGTATATCATCTATTTATTAAATAAAGAAGAAACTTCCAAGGCTCAATGGATGGAAGTCATAAAAGAAGAAATAAGCTCGTTAAAAGAAGAATGATAATTATGAGTTGATTAAACTTTTTAAAGCTAAAAAGGGTTCTTATAGAATAAATGGATGTTTAAGTTAAAAATAAAATAAAAATAAGATAGTTATATTTAAATTGACAATCATCATGGAGTTGAAGTTTGAACAAGTGGATATGAAAACAACTTCTTTTTATACGAATTTAGGCAAAGAAACCCTTATGAAGGTAATGGTTTAGGAAGCTTGACTCTTTCAAAGTGAGTCAATCATATGGAAAAGAAAAAAAAAAAGACAGATAATTATTCTTTGAAGAAAAGTTTGCTCTCCTCTTGATGTATGTGGATGATATGTTCATTGTTAAGCCACATGTTAAAGGTGATTGATAACTTGAAAAATAAGCTTTTGGATGTTTTTGACATGGATCTAGACTGATCGCAATAGATTTTTACTGATTGTTTGTGATAGAAAGACTAATAAATTATGATATGTCACAAGAAAGATATATTGAGGAAGTCATAGACAAGTTTTCATTTGAAGAATGCTTGGTCAATTTATATTTTCTTAGCTAATCACTGCAACAACAAGAAGAATAGTCAGTTTATTCACAAAGAAAAGGACAAAAAAATTATTGATAAAAATCTAACAAAAATATTGATTAATATGATGACGTCAGTCAAATATAAACTCAATATATATCAAGATGATGGATTTAAGCTTTAAATGTCTTTGAGGAAAGATGATTGATTTTTAGCCAATAACTATTTCTCATAAGCTGATTATTATTAATTTAAAGGGATAAAATATATTATATATTATTATATACGGCTATTGATTATTATGAGATATAAAGGGGTCGTTTGAATTAAGAGAATTGAAATGATAGAATTGATAAATTTCATAGAATTTAAATATTTCTTTATTTGGTTTTAAAAAATAGTTTATGATTCTATGGAATTTTATTATTATTATTAGTACTACTTCATGCTAGTTGTCCATTTTTAAAAATAAAAATAATTTATTAAATTCAGGAGTGACATTCTTTTAGTAAATATGTAAATTATTTTGTAAAAAATATTTTAATAATTCTTAGGATATAATTTTATTTATTTTTATAATATGAATTTAAGATCCTTCAATATTTTTATATTAAAATAGCAAATGATAAATTTTAAAAATCTTTTACTAAAATCAAGTTTTTATAACAATCTTAATTTTTATTAATATATAATTTTTTCAATATATTTTTTGTGAGATTTTGAAATAAAATTTTTTCAATTAATTCTTTATTAATATATAAGTTTTCATACAATATATTTATTATATTTATTATTTTAAATAAATTTATGATGAACAAAATAATTTTTAGTAAATAAACATTCTTAATTATTTAATTACATTATACTTCTTCTTACAATCAAATATTAAAGATAATTTTTAGGATAAATCTTATAAATGAAAAACATAATTATTTAAAAATAATTAAAATAAAAAAGAACTAGTTAGTAAATATTTCTATTTTTTATAATCCAATTTAAGAAATAAAACACTTTAATTATACTCTAATTTAATAATGATTTATTAAAAAAGTATATTAGAAAGAGAAGAGATAATAAGAATTATAAAAAAAATGGATAAAGATGAAAATAGAAGTGGATAAATCAATATGTTGATTAAACTGATAAGCATATTTTAAAAAGAGCTATTTCCACAAAATAAAAATGTAAAGATATAATATTGGTGAACATTTTTGAAAAATGCAAAAAATTTGTAGAAAATATAGATTTTTTAAAAAATTATAAAATATCTATAAAAACAACAAAATTTCTTGAAGAGAAATTACTATCCCATATAGTTTATAATTTATTAAAATATTCTAAAGTAAATTAAATTTTATATAAAATGTATTCACTTTCTTTGTATGATATGTTCATTGCACTATGATCACATGCAAATATGTATATATTCATTTCTGGGCTAAAACTGTTTATTTGCCCTTAAAAATCCAAAGGCCGCATAAATACCGCAATTTGCATGGATGCCCTTGGGAAGAGAAGAATACAATAAAAGAATAATAACTTATACTAACTCTAAATACTAGCTTATATTAAATATTATAATTTAAAAGAATAATATTTTGATTAAATCAAACTACTAAATACTACATGAAAGTCCATTGTTGAACATAACCTTAAAGTACAAATAATAATTTTTCATTCCTTTCTCTCATTTTTTTCAATTCTATCTAAAAACATTTATGTGAATTATAAATTTTATAGAATTTAAATTATTTATATAATTAGGATTATATGATTTTTTTGCAAAAATAATATATTTATATTTATATGTAATGACAGTTTTTAACAATTTTACCATATAAATGGGAGAAAACAATGAGCCACAACCACAAAAATTATAAGGTGGTAATAGATAGATGCCAACCTTTTAAAGTACTATTTAGTTCTTTGATGTCAAAATATTATTTTATTTTTTTATATTATTTGATGATATGATTTTGATATGAGCTTTTAGAGGTATGTAATCAATGTATTAATTTATCTAAAATAATTCATAATCACAATATTGTAAATGTACTTTGAGCAAAGAGTATTTTTTCCAAAAGATTCCGTAGAGAAATGTACATATTTATTATTAGATTTTAATGAAGTCGCCACTTAGTAAATTCAAGAAATGTGGCTAGATTGATCATAAGCAAAATGTTTAACTTGACCCTTTAGAGCAGGGTTTGGATAATAGGATTTATTATTTCCAAGTCATATAATTATTTTTTATTTAATTAATTATCATGTTTCCTAGGTAAATATATTTGTATTATATATATCCATGAATTAAAAATCATAAATATAAGAAAATAATAGATGAGAGAATAGGGGATACAAAACAAAATTATGATAGAATTATAGTACATTTACTGAATGGGGGATTAGTGACATCCATATATTCATAACACAAAAATGATATGCTCATTAGCAATGAGAAAAGGAGATAAAATGACCTACAAAACAGATATTAATTTATATGATAAACATAAATAAAAAGAGATATGACACCATGGTAGCATCAAACCAAATATTAAGCATCATTCATCATCAAAACATGAATTTTCAGAAAGTTATATAAACAAATCATAAAATTACTTTAGCAACTATCTTCTCATAAAAGAATTATGCCAACAATTCTTCATGATAAAAGAGTTATGCCAACAACTCTCTCATAATAAAAGGATTCCTAATTGTTAGCTCAACTAAATAATAAATAGACAATAAATAACACATAATTTCATTGAAATATAATTCATTCATCAACTAAATCAATATTCAATGATGAATAATGATACAAATTCCATTAAATCATATAACCCATCAACCAAAATGAATAACAAATGAGCATATCATAAAATAAACAAACAACTGATAAAAATATAAATTAAATAAAGTAGAAAACATGTGATAATAAAGTAGAAAACATGATTATCACAGGTATTATATCAATTTCAACATGTCATTAATAATATAAAATCAATGAAAATAAAAATAAAGAAAAAGAAGAAGGGCATCTTTCCTTGGAAGAATATGTAAACCAAATAGATTTCATTATTAATATATGATTTTAACCTCTTTGCTTTAAAATTAAATTAAAATGATTATTAATTCATAAATCGCTTTATTAAATCAAATCATAAAATCAAGAAAAGAAGAAATCAAACCCATTATAATCATATTATCAGTTTTAGAATAAATATGTCACATATCATCATAATATATCATGAAAGTAAGCATTAATGAACAAATGATATTTTTGGAATTCAAAAGCGTTGTTGATGCAACTCTTTCATGTTAAAAGAGTTATGCCAATATGATTATTTAAGAATTCTATTCAAAATCAAATATAAATAGTATTTATTTTTATTATTTAATAGTTTGATTTGTTAAAATTAATTTTTATTATCTAATATATATAAGAACTCTTTTCAAAATGAAATATGAATAGTTACATAAACATATCACATTATTAATGTTTAACTTAATATTTTTTAACTCATAGTATAAAAGTTAAGTGAAATAGATTTATAAAACATAGTTTTCTCAAACTTTTGACTGAGAGAAAATATAATATATGCTAATAAGTGAGTCTTTTGTTAATTTTAATTGATCAAAATTTATTTTTTCATCAAAAAATAATAATTTTAAAATTATTATATTTTATAATTTATTTTAAAATAGTTTTAAACTTTTAAATTAATATAAATAAATAATAAAGAATCAACTACATAAAATATTTTAATTTAAATTTTAAGACTATTGTTAGACCCATGATTTTAATGTGTATGATTTGATTTATTCAATTTAAGTTATTTGCAATTTAAAATGATTTTTTGTATATTTGGTATGGGCGTACCATGTTTGGTACGGGGGTACCAATTGCATGTATTGTGTGGTACGATCATGCCGTTGACCATACCAACTTGGATGGATTTTACTATGTTTGGTACGCGCGTACCAATTATGGTATAGGCTTACCGATTCTATGTGTTTTGTAGTACGAGCATATGGCTGACCATACCAAATTGGTTTTGTTTTCTTGAGTCCGGTACAGGCGTACCAGTGGATGGTACGGGCGTATCGTTGCTTTCAGGAATTTTGTTTATCAGTAACTTTGATGTGGTACGGGCATACCAATGGGTGGTACGGTCGTATCATAGCTCTCAGAAATTTTGTTTGTCAGTAGATTGAGAGCAATATAGGTGTACCAATGTGTGGTACGTCTGTACCTAGCTCTTGGTATGATTTTGAATTATGGTTTTTAAGGCGGTACGGGCATACCAGAAGTGGTACGATCGTATGCGACTTTCCATATTCGTTTTAAACACTTTCTAACGGATCTATTTCATAATATACACTTTCATATTCAAAAACTAACAACTAGTTTCTCTTTGAAAAGCATCCTTTGAGCTAAGAACTTCGATTGAAAGTAAGTTTACTTATTGTACTACAATTCTAGCATTGTAAACTCTCTTTGTATTGTATTCCCACAACCTAAGTGTTGGATTTTATAGTTGTGGGTTGGTGTGTGATTAATGCTTAGGGTATTAACTTGTATTTGAGAGTTTAATTGCTATGAGATTGTAATTGTTGTAAAGATTTGAGTGTGAGCCTTAAAATACTGGGGTTAGGATTCAATTAAGGAATCTATTTGTGTATTAATTAATTGAAATTAGTGGAACTCTAAGTGGAATACTTAGGAGAAGTGGACGTAGGTAGGAGTTAGTGTCGAACCACTATAAATTGTACACATGTTGCCATACTTTCGTAGGGATTTCAACTATTAATCAATTAAATTTGAAAATATGATTATCTAAGAAGTATATTCAAAATTAAACATAAATACTAATTGTTTTCATTATCTAATAGTTTGATTTGTCAAAATTAATTTTCATTTTCTAATTTTTATAACAACTAATTTCTATATAAGAATTTTATTTAAAATTAAATATTAATACTAATTATTTTTATTATTTAATATCTATTTAATATTAGAGTTTATTTTTTTAAACTCATGTTATAAAAATTAAATGAAATAAATTGATAAAATATATTTTTCTCAAGCTTTTAATTAAGAGAAAATGCAATATATGCTAATACAGGAGTCTTTTATTATATATTTATCTTTTCAATTTTTTATGATGATGGTGACAAGGAATGATAGTGATAAATGTAATAGTTATAGTATTCTTATTGATATTTTAAAATTACATTTTAAAAAAATATAATATGTCTTTAAATTATAAGATTAGAAAACATTTTCCTAATTTGTCATTTATAAATCTGGTCATTTTAATATTCTGAAAACATTTCACAAAAACATCCAATTAGATCAAAAGAAATTACTTTCAATATTACTTAATATTTTAGAATAAAATCTGATCATTTTACAAATTTTATAAAATTAATAATTTCTTATAAAAATAATAATTATTTATGATAAATTTATAAGAAATTTGAAATAAATTTTCATATAAATTACAATAAATATATATTAAACGTTAAAAGTATTATTTTTACAAATGTTTTTTAAAATTTCTTTCATTTTTGAGAAAGGTATGGCTCTTTCTATATTGACTGCATCCTTATATCATAACGGATTATTCATGATCTTGAGACCAAATTGATTATTAGGCAGTAATAGATGTGTTGGAATATGTTATTTTGAGGTTACTTTACCAGGAATAAGAATACATAGATAGGATTCTTTTATATTAACATCTAAGAACAAAAAGATCTAAATTTCCTTGAAATTCAAACCCTGCAAAAAAAAAACTGAAAATATCAAAAAGTATATCCACAATGTAAGGCTATAGATCTACTATAAAACTAACATTTTTCAAATTTTAGTATAAGTTTAATTTATAGTATATAGAATATTAAATATTTTAAGTATTTTTAAAAATAATAATTAAAAACCAAAAAATTATTAATCAAATCATTTTCATGGTTATATATGGTTAATTATTAGTAATAATTTAAGTTTAGATTTAATATTTTTTTAAAATTGAAATCAATGGATAAATTTTTTAATACCAATGGATTGATTCATCAGTTCATGGACCTCATAGTCTCAACAATGATTGATGTTAATTGATGATAAATGTTGTAGTTATAATATTTTCATTATAAAAGTAATATTTGATCTTTTAAAATTCAATTTTATCAAAAATAATATAATTTAAAATATAAAAGTAAAATTAGAAAATATTTTCCTAATTTTTCCATTTAAATTAAGAAGAAAGCCAAATCCAGTCATTCTAATATTTTGAAAACTTTTCAGGCTCAATTTTCAAAAACATCCAACCGGATCAGAAGAAATTATAATCGGATGATTTCAAAAATTATATAAAATAATAATAATCTTTTTATAATACATTTAAATTAAATTTTTATACTAATTATAATAAATATATATATATAACTCTATATTATAATAAATAATAATAATCTTTTTATTATAAATATGTTATATTAGTACTCTTTTTTACAAAAAAAAATCTATGATTTGTATAAATTTTTAAAATAAGCTGACACTAGGATAAAATAAAGATTAAAATTTATGATTTTGATAATTATGTCACTATTTGTTAGGATGTTAAGGAGTGACTAGTTGGATTTTAACAAAACTTGAACATATGAAATACTTAATGTTTAATAAATATATTTAAAAAATATTTTATTTAGTTTACAATTTAAGAATAAAATATGTATATTTTACAAATATTATATGATTTTAATATTTTATTTTTATGAGATTTAAAAGAATAGTTGCAAGATTTAATATTTATATATTTAATATTTTATTTATGTTTATTAAACTTATAACTTTAAATATGATAATATATTTATAAAATGTCTATATTTATCAAATATATACATTTAATGAAATATTCAAATATATATATATATTTTCAATGTGTATATTTCAAAATCTTATAAACTAACCAATCTATTAAAAAATGTCAAAATAATTTTAATGTTTATAAAAATATTTATAATTGATGGAATTATTTTTGTATAGATAAATTAAAGGGATATCTAGAATACTCTTAAAAATAATTCTTTTACTTAATTTTGTACTGTATTTATCAAATACTTCATGTATAAGAATACAAAATAATATAATTATATCATAAATAAGAGGAAGTATATTCTTATTCATGAGGAAAAGCTCTCGTCACAGTTTACATGCAAAAGAAGTTTCAAAGCAAATGATCATAATTAAGGATGGGCATTTGGTTAACCGATTAACCGTGTCATGCCTCTTAATGGTGCGACATGCTTCCATAGAATAATTAATGGTCACTAAACAATGGAAACCATTGATTATTCTACAAGGGATGTGAAATTTGTTTTATTTTTATTGATGAATGTAAAATACTTACTTCATTTTAAATTTGCGGAAACATTAACTTTCACATTACATAATAGCATTTATTGCCTTAAACATTACTTTAATTGCTTGACAAAATTTTATAGAAACTTTAAATTAATTTATGTCCTTGCCATCAAAGAGAATCATGCTGAATTGATGCTTTGGGATCCATGCGCTCCAACCATCTGTTAACCTGCATCCATCAAATGACGAACGCTGAGTATTTCACTCAGTAGTGCTTTCATCATAAACATAGAGAATATAATCATACACATGTCATGCATTATAACAGATTTCATAAACCAATTCATCATAATTATAACATCACCATATGATCATTATAATACTTTTCCTGAATATTTTAGATTTATCAACCTTTATTTGTTTTCTAAAATACTCATATCATTATTCAATTATATCAATACGTTATCAAGTTTATTTTCATGATACATATCACTCGTTTTCTTTGATACATTAACCTTTTCATTTAATTCTAAAAACAATGTAGTCTTAATTCATGTATACTATATCATTTATCATATACCAATATCCACTTTTTCATTACTTTTAAACACTTCTTTAAAATGTTCATATTATGTAATCATTATAATTACCAACTTATCTATATCATACTTTAATTTCTTTAGTATATCATTGTTACTTATAAGAATAATTCATACGTCAGTAATTCAGTTCTTTAAAATATCATATCATCATGTTGTCAACATTTAAACGCCAAAATCATATATCATTATTCCGCCATAATTTCACAATAATCTATATTACTATAATACATGTCCAAAACCAACATTATCATTTTCATAAATATTTTAGGATAACATAATATCCTATAAGTATTGAAATACGTCATCTATTCACCTTGTCATGTATTCCCTTAATTAACAATTCATAAAATAATTAGGAATCCTAATTATTATCTCTATCAACATTTAACATATATTTAACATCAATGAATAACATTATAACTATGCTTCATTGCACTGTAATTCATAATTATGCTTATTGCAATAAAACTTTCATAATCTGTTTATAAATGCACCTGTATTATTATCCATCATACTATACCGTAATTCATTATTCCATCATCATGATCATTTTTACTTTTGAGCATAAGCTCCAATCATTTCATATAAATCATCATATAATATTGCAATGTAGCATGTAATATATATGTCATTTTGCCATGTACTTTTCTTTATTTTCCCATATCATTTTATTTCATCATCTTTGTAAGAATGCCCACAAACTGCATTCTTTCTCTGAATAACATACCATAAAGAAACCATCATGTTTCTGTATCATTTATACATGTGCACTCGTAGTGCTTTCATCATATCATCTCCTAAACTTTCATAATGCATAAATGAGAAATGTTGTTTATGAGAATGCATTCATGTCATGCATTCTCCCTCTTATTTTCCTGTATCATATCATTTCATTTCATTTCATAGCATTTGCTTTTTTCACATACTGGGTCATTTCATATCATATGCACACTTAGGTCTTACATTTTATTTCATATCATATATGTGATTCAATGTACTGGAACCCTTTTCACATTCATTTCATTGATTTCATATCATTTTCGTTCCATTCATTTCCCATGAGAATTCATTTCATAATGCCCAAGTACCCTTTTCATTTATTATTTCCTCACTTTTGCTCATTTTCCTTGTCATACCCCGTTCCAGGATGGAACATGCTCCCGTAGAATAATGAACAGTCTCCAATACATAGAAACTATTAATTATTCTACAAGGGATGTATTTTTTTTATGAATTAAAAATAAACTCTACATTTGTAAAACTTATAATTGAAAAGCATTTACGATTTGGAATATAATCAAATGATACATGT
This sequence comes from Dalechampia spathulata, assembly GCA_948192965.1. Classification (NCBI taxonomy): domain Eukaryota; kingdom Viridiplantae; phylum Streptophyta; class Magnoliopsida; order Malpighiales; family Euphorbiaceae; genus Dalechampia; species Dalechampia spathulata. The sequence continues at coordinate 11,118 of CANYBF011990218.1, forward strand.
AATTACCTGTTGCTGAACTGGTGCTCTGGAATCCGTGCGCTCCAATTACTTGTTAACCTGTATCCGTCAAATGATAAATGTTGAGTATAAAACTCAGTGGTGCTATAAACAAAATCAAAGATATCATGTTTAAATCAATCATAGTGATCTAAATTAAACACTCTCACTATATCATTTCTTACTCTTTAAACATCTCTTATTTTATGTTAACAATAATGCCTAAAGCATTATTTACTATTCATAAATCATTATTCATCTAGTACTATGCACACTTTTCTATTCATCTCTACCTTTCCATGACCTTTTTGATATACCTATGAGCAATACAAGTTTCATGCTAGGTATCCCTTCTATTTAAACTAGGCCAATAGCTTTCATTATCTTTATTACATCAAATCATTAACATATTAAGGCTTTACTCATATAAACATCTTTTCTTTAACATGTTTATTTCTATTCTTGAGCCTAAGCTCAATTAATTGTATATCATTTTCTCTGTGGCATAACTATTCCCTGTGTATTAGCCCTGTAATGTCTGTTTATCACATGCCTGTACGATTCCTTAAAGGAATCCATTAATTCTGTAAACATTTCTTTATAGGCATAATTGTAATGCATTCATTGTTCCATTTTCTTTACTTTTATGATACAAAAATGGAAATGCATACCTGTGAAAATAAGAATGCAATCATGCTTTGCATTCCCCCTCCGATTTTCTTGTATCATATCTTTTCTTTTCTTTTTATGATTGTGCATAATCCATTTCCGTACTGGGTCCCTCTAGGTACCGGTACTCATCTCCCGAAGGAGGCCATTATACTATATGGTTCTATGAACCCATTTTATTACTGTAGGTCTCGAGACTCATCTTCTATAGGAGGGCGTTGTAACTGTATGATTCCTTAAAGGAATACATTAACTGTATGACCCAATACGTTTCTTTTTCTATAATCACTCTTTTCTATTATCTTTTCCACCTTATATCCTCTTTGCCATGCCATGAATGCCTTTATGTATGTATGTTTCATGACATGATGCATAAATGATGCATTAATGGTTATACAGTACCAATCATAGTGTATAAACTCTTTATTTAACTATCACCAACAATCAACTAGAAAACATCATTTATCACCCTCTAAGGGTTCATATTAGCAATAGTACAATCTCTTAGCATATTCATATCATATTATTCATAGCTCAAGCTCATTACTTAGCTATTTCAACAATCCAGTAAAAATCATCATTAAAGGATCCAATACAGATTCATAACAGGAATAGCATAACATATAACATAAGAACTTCAATCCAAGACCTTAAATAAGGTCATGAAAAGAAAACACATCATACCAAAAAAAACATGTGATTACATGTTAACATGAAGGTAAGTAATAACTTACCCGCCGATCCATTAATAAGGATCAGCTACTAATAGCAAAAACCTGTTTCACTTTACATTTAGCAGTAACCTGCTGTTACTTTTGAGTTCCATCTGTTTAAACCTGTGACATTGTCATTTTACAATCCATTCAGTAAAATCATTCGTAACTTATACTTACTTGCACATCTTAAACAATCTATATATATCTTTATCTTCCATTTTATCATCTATTTCTTATCAATATTGATTCTTTTGCTATTTTTATAATATGTTATCCTTATATACTTTATCAAACTTCATTTTCAATACAAAATTATGTTACCCAAAGGAGTAGCCTACATTCCTTAAGTCTTTTGACCAATTAAATAACCTTAAAATAAAACAATACTTATATCATTGGAAACTAGACTCAAATATCTTTCCAACAATATATTACACACCCCAAAACTCATCTAATAAGGCCTTCAACTTCAAATCAAAACATATATAAAGTAAAATGCTACACCAAAACACAAAATCATGTTATCCTCTAAGAACTTTACTCATTGTGGAAGCCTTTTTTCTAAGTAAATGACCTCCAAATTTAATTATTTTTAAATCATTGGAAACTAGACTCAAAGATCTTTCCAACGGTATATTACATGTCTAAAAAATCATTTGATAAGGCCTCTAAACATTGCTTACAAAATGGACTATCAAATGCTAAAACAGTTGCTATCACGATCATGGACTTAAGCACAAAAACTACAAAACCTAATGGAAAAATCCACAATCGTGGCTTCAATTCCATAAGCATGATTGAGGGCATGAATTATAGCAGAAACACAATTCAAAACACATCCAAATGATCCCCTAAACTTCTTAATCCATAACCACAATCAAATCATCTTCAAAACACTTCTAAAACTTTCTAAAAACATCAATTTATCACCATTTAAAGTTCAATCATCAATCAAAATCAATTCATCATTTACAATACGACACAAGCTTGCATTTTCCATAATAACCCAGAATCCAATTTAGTTTCTTTACAACTATTACCTAACAATTTCAAACTCAACTTCATATACCCAAGAACTCAAGTCTTCATACCATATCTTTGCTCCTCAAAGCCACAAGAAAATAAATCATAGGAAATACATACAAAAGGAACAAAAGAAAATAATAACACCCTTCAAATCTTGCTTCCTCTTACTTAGATCATAATCTCTTGTAAAGTTAGGTTTTGGATAAATAAAAACAAGAAAGAAGAAGAAGAAACATAAATTAAGCATTTAAAACACCAAAATAATATGGAACCCAAATGCTTTGCATGACTTACCTTGATTTGCTATGATTTTGGCTTCTATAAGGATATAAGAACAAAAGAGGAAAAAGAAGCAGATGTTTCATGAAAGGAAAGAAGAAGGAGCAGCATGTCTGATGAATGAAGAAGGGAAAGTAAGTGGCTAATTCCTATTTATTAAGATAAGGCCAACTTATTAATTTAATCTATATCTATATACATATATATCTATATATCTATATATATTTATAACTTAAGGAAGGTCTAATTATACATGAATAAGTGGCTTCCTTACTTAATTTTCTTTCTTCCCCTCCTTATCAATTAAAACATCATTATGACATCAAATATAATACGAATATAAGTCCTACATAATTTATATTTCTAATTATAACCTTAACTTTATCATATAATAACATGTTAAACATACCAGGCATCATTGCCAACTAATGCATTTTATGCATTCATTAATTAATTACTATAACATATGAATAAAATAAATGCATATAGTAAGGCTATGAATATCAGGATGTGATATTCCTCCTTCCTTATTTCTCCATGTCATGTCATGATTATGAATATGTCAATTTATGTTTCATGACATGGTATGTATGCTTTATATCATGATCCTATGATGAACATATATAAGCACCGTGATAACGTATCATGTGTCACATCCACATTAGAGACCCTAGTAGTTTTATACTAATGTGTATGACTGATAGGATGTACACGTATTTATCTGTGTATATATGCGATTGATGATTGTAAGGGACGTTGCTTATTTGATTGTGTATGTCTTATGGAATAATCGCTAGGTTGGGATGTGATGATATAAGATGAGAATTAGGCAAAAAGATGGTTACCACTTTATTGAGAATTGTGTTTTTCCCAGAGTATAAGGGACAGACTATGATGCTATTGCGGATATAGAAGTGTATATGTGTGAAATGAGGTTTAGGTACCCTGGGAGTGAGCTAGAGTAGTGATGGAGATGAGAGTGGAGTGTGGTACGGGCGTACGGGTCACCGTACGGGTGTACCAAACAGGGGAATTGTGGAGAGTTAAGCTCCTGAAGTCCGTACGGGCGTACCGAGGAGGGGTCCGGCCGTACGCGCACTCGCAGGAAATTAGGTTTATCAGGTGAATTGTGGTCGTACGGGCGTACCAAAAGGGTGTACGGTCGTACCACAACTCGCAGGAGGTTAGGTTTGTCAAGGTTTTTAGTTCCGTACGGGCGTACGGATACTGGTACGGCCGTACGTGACGTATTATTGACTTTTTAAACAGGTTTGAATGGATAAGTAAGGACCCTTTTCAAAACCTAAACTCCTCTAAACTCTTTTAAATGTTAGGGTTTCGGTATTGATAGGGGAAATAGCTCAAGAAGTGAAGGTTAAAGTTAGAAGAAGGTTACGGAGGGACTACGAGCATATGATAGGCAAGTCACGATTCCAGGTTAGTGCTTCTTACATTGAATAGATTACTAAAAGGGTGAGGAGGAACTTACCTTGTTATTAATTGTTTATGTTCCTATGCTTATATTCGTGTAAAGAACATACTAAACCTCTCTCTATGAGTTAATAATCTTAAAA
>CANYBF011991126.1:0-14238 GCA_948192965.1 Dalechampia spathulata
AAGATACGAGGCTTTAAGCCTTGAAGGATGAAAAGAATTAGCACAAAAGTTAAAATTATTAAATTTTAATAAAATTAAAAATGCAAATCAAAAGTCAAAATTATTAAATTTTGCAATTTATCACGTAAAGAATTAGCACAAAAAAAACACGTTATAGATTTGATACTTTCTCTTAATTATTATCATTACTTACAACCACCATCCCTAAAAATTATAAATTTAGTAACTTCATAATTTGAATGAAAAATATTTAAATTTTTAAATTTTTAAACCATAAACAACTTTTAATTTTAATTAAACGTAAAACTATATTTAACATTTTCATTATTTATCAAGTCAATTTTTAGACTTCCTTAAATATTTTATTATGAAATCTATAAATAATTGATGAATTATTAAAATAAAAACTAGAAAATACTATTTTTGAAAAAAAAGACAAAAAAGAAAGCTATATGAAAATAGCAGGGAGTAATAAACAACCAAATTTGCTCACATCAATTGCGTCTTCCCACCTTGAAAGCTTGCATTTCCACGTCATCATTCATTTATTATCAAATATCAAACCCTTTTTGTTTTTTTTTTTTGCTTTGTCCTTCTAAAAAATCCATAACACATGATGATGAGCTGTCTTCCTTTCAACGACAAGTTCTTAACTTGTTCGACACTTAACCGTCTCTTAACCCCACCGTAACCGCTTTAAGTCCATTTTAAATAAATATCTGATACTTCCTCCCCCGAGCCCTCCGAACCTAACACCCAAGATAGTAATTTAGTAATTTATTTAATTTATAAATAAGTATTAATTAATTAATAAATATGTATATGGAATTTTAGTATTAAAATTAGGTTTATAAATAAATTGAAATTTTAAAAACATTAAAAATATAAAAAAATATATAATTAAAATAAGAATATTTATTTTAAAGCAAAAGTTAAAAGACTCCAAAGGGTACCTAACTATAATGAGCTTTCCGCGGATGTCGTCACCCCGTTGTTTCCCCATCTTACTTCTTCTTCAGTTTCCACTTGTCCTCGCTGTTAAACATCGAACTCTTTATTCTTCTTCCTCCTCCTCTTCTTCTGCTAACACCATGCTTGCACTCATTTCAAGCTTCTTCTTTCATTGCTAAACTTTATTAATGTTTTTAGCTGAAGCCGGAGACTATCCAAAACTTGTATGCAAGTTATATTCATTTAAATATACTGTTTAATTCTACCAATACACACACACACACACACACACTGTTGAATTTCTCTGTTGGCTTTCTATTGTTTTCTTTTGTGGAAGTTTTTGGGATTTTGTATGTAAAGATCTTGTCAGATTACTTTTGCTGGTGTTTGATCTATCATAGAGCTGCAATTTATCAAGTATTTGTGATTAGAAGGCTGAATTAATCGTTTTCTTTTATGAAATTAAACGTAAGATATCAAGCTAAGCTTGATTTACCTTTGCTTACTTTGTATGAGAGATTTGAAGTAGTAATTCTTCTTTTTCTATTGCAGTCATCGCATGATCAGCGGTTGCTTATGATTGTTTAATCTGCTGCAACACAGAAATATGGCACAGAATAATTGGGAAGCTGATAAGATGTATAACTTTAACCTTTTCTGTTCGTTATTTTTTAAAAAAATTTGGTTGAGATCATGCAATTTTGATGTAGTGATTATTACTGTGTTCATTTTACAGGCTTGATGTGTATATTCATGATTATTTGTTGAAAAGAAAATTGCATAACTCAGCTAAAGCTTTTATGACGGAAGGAAAGGTTGCCACAGATCCAGTTGGTATGTTGTTAGCTAACTTACCAAACAGTTTTTTTTTTTTTTGAAAAAAAAATGATGATCAGTACTCTTTTCATCTTATTTGTCTAAGAAAGTCATTCATTAGCATTTTATTTCACTAAAATATTTAATAAGAGAGTCATGAAGTTTTGTTAATAATAGAATAAAGAGAATCTTGCTTGGTTATTTGAAGTGGATTTAATTATTCTGAAACAAAAATAATATTAAAATAAAACAGATGGGGTATAAATTTTGCAGTACATTATTAGGTTGTTTACTCACAACCATACAATCTCATTGTTCATGTTTTTAATTTGATTGAGAATAACCTTGGTACTTCAAATTTTAATGTTGTTGATAATGTTATACTCATCGTATGATTGTTGCTTCTCTTTCTGCAAAAGCATGTAGTGATCTTGATATTTAAGAGAGTGTTTGGTTCAAATGCATTTCATAAATGTCATAGCATTATTTGTAGTTGTCAGGCAATTGTGATTGGTTTAAATGAATTTTAAAGTCTTTAACACCAAAATCATCCATGAGAATTCATTTATAAATGAATATTTATTTGTAAATGAAATAGCTTCTTCAAAAGAATTGAACGAAACAAAGATTAAACTTTGATTTGTTTGTGCAGCAATTGATGCACCTGGAGGATTTTTATTTGAATGGTGGTCTGTATTCTGGGATATATTTATTGCAAGGACGAATGAGAAACATTCTGAACCTGCTGCAGCTTACATAGAGGTCTCCTTAGTTATTCTGTTTATTTGGTGTAATGGAGGTGTCCTTAATTCCTTTTTTTTTTTTTTTTCCTTTTTGGTGTATTTCTTAGTAGAGAAGTCGATCAATTTTTCTTATCAAAATTCAATTTCTGTGGTATAGGCACAGCAAATGAAGGTAAGGGATCAACAACAGCAGTTGCAAATGCAACAATTGCAACTGATGCAACACCGTAATGCTCAATTGCATTTAAGGGACCCTAATCATCCAGCTCTTACTGGTTCTATAAATGCTATGAATTCTGAAGGAATGATGGGTCAGCCATCTGCTAGCGTCCTGGCTATGAAAATGTATGAAGAGCGCATAAAGCACTCTCATCCAATGGACTCAGAGACATCACCAGCTTTATTAGATCCTAATAAGGTGGCCCTCTCCAAGTCAGCAAGCGGTCCTCAGAGGTCTGACTCATTCAGTTTCTAATCTTATATACATCCTTTTGACCTGGTCAAATTAGGTGTTAATCTCTCGTGTTCTTGTTGATTCAGCCAGCTGATACAAGGTAGCTCTGGAAATGTGTCTGCAGCTCTGCCACAGATACCAGGACGAACTCCTTTGACAACTGTAACTACTTGGACCATGTTGCTACTTCGTGCTATAATTTTATATCTGTCGTTTATAAAGTCCATTCCATCAATTATGACCTGTTATACACATGGGATTTATAGGATATGAAAAGCGAAGTTAACTTGGGTTCAACACAGAAGAGTTTGCCAATGGACCCGGCAATCTATGGACAAGCAATTTTACAAGCAAAATCCGGACCAGGCAGTGCAGGTGAGGAGGGAAGAGATATCTGTGCCAAGTTCTTTTTCACCATTTCAGAAATACAATGCGCTTATTTTGTCCATTTTATTAGTAGCATGGATTTGGGAACAAAAATTGGCAATTTTATTTACTTTGTAATATTGGTAATAAGACAGCCTCTTTAAATTCTTGATCAAGATGGTGGTGGAAAATGGGACTGCTCATTGGTTTCATTCTCCATTTAGGGTTTTCAGGCATTATTCTAGTGGAGTTGATTTAACTGTCATCATGTTCAATAATATTTTGAGTTCTAGTATTTAACCAAGCTGCTCTTATCTGAAATTATTAGCTGTTTTGAACTTTCTTCTTGTTTTTTCAAAAAAATGCTACTTTGATCTGTTATGCTGGCTATTAAATTCCGTATCATAGTCCATCGTGCACATCTGAAGGTGCATGTTATTCAGAGAAGATCATTATAGATAATGATGATCACAATGGATAATTGCAGATTTTGTCAAAAAGAAAATGTGGCATTTTCTTTTCAAAGGGAGTGCAGTCAAGTTCTTTAATATTGGGTATTGTTACTGAATCTTTATCCAGCTCAGTCTTATAGGTGGCTAGAACCATCATAGAACTGTTTGATTTCAAGACATTTGTCTCGCTGTTTTCAGCTTATCATATCTGGCCTTTCATCTGCTTAAATACATATTTCGGACTAACATCTGCTCTGTATAATTTGCTTATGGGACTGCTGATTCTAGCGCATCTATATAGACTTGACCTATTTCAATCTGTATTTTCACGTTTGTTTTGTAGATGTGGTCTCCATTGTTATTTCCTTTGTTCATTTCTTTGCAATGGAGAACTGTTATATGACATTCACTTCTAAGGAATCAGTTTAGTGACCTTGTTTTGAAATGTTTGCAAGCTCTGAAATTGAGGAGAATTCTGATTCTTTTAACTCCTTCAAACAGGGTTAAATCAAGGTTTAACTGGTCTTCCATTGAAGGGCTGGCCATTAACTGTAAGTTTTATTTGGTTCTCTCATGCTGGATTGCATGTTTTTTATGCCCGAGTCCTTGATGACTGAACAGGACTCATGCTGCAGGGAATTGACCAGTTACGGCCAGGTTTGGGTGTTCAGATGCAGAAACCTAATCTGCCAACCCAAAATCAGTTCCTTTTAGCTTCACAACAACAGCAGGTCTTAGCACATGCTCAAGCACAATGCAACCTTGGAAATTCAAGTGACTTCGGAGAGATGGATCCGCGAAGATCAAATCAGTTGCCCAAGGGCAGCTTGAATACAAAAAATGGTCAATCTGCTAGAAATGACGGATCTATATGCTCTCCTGCACAATCAAGCTCACCAAAGGTTTAAGGACCTTCCTGATATGTGATTAGAACCAGTATCTTATGCATATGCATGTCTGTGTGAGCTGGCTTGTGCTTGTCTGCAACTTTTATTGATGACAAATATCAATATGAATTTTAGATTATAGTTCAAATAGATTGTACTAGAAAAACACTGAACCATTCTAGTCGATGGGTCTTTTTGGGCTGTTCTAGTGACGTTCAATTGTACACATTAATGCTTAACTATTTGTGGTACTTGCATTTATTTAACAAAGGAAATGGAGCATCCAAATTTAACCTGAATATGGATTTATCTTCATTTTCTTTTATGTATTTGAGATAGTGACTATTAATTTCCTTCCCCAATTCCAGTTATACTGATTCAAGATTCATTAATATTAAATGCTTTGGTACTGAACCTTTAGTGCATATTAAACAGATGAAGATACCACAGATGCAACATTCTTCTTCTCAACAGCAGGACCAATTACAGCAGCAGCAACAGTTGCCACAGGTGGTATTCTAGACTTGATTATATTAGAAGCGTATGCTCTTTAACTGGCATAGTCACGATTTATATATGCTAATAATGATCCTGCAGTTTCAGAATAATAACAGGAAAAGGAAACAACACTCTTCTTCAGGACCTGCTAACAGTACTGGTACAGGGAATACTGTGGGCCCTTCACCCAGTTCTCCTCCGTCAACTCATACCCCCGGAGAAGGAATAACATCAGCAGGCAGCATACAGCATGTTAACAGTGTGTCAAAAGGCTTGATAATGTATGGTTCAGAGGGAACAGGAGGTCTTGCATCATCTTCCAACATACTGGTATATTTGCTTTGGATGTATGGATATAATGATTCTATAAATAAGCATTTTGTCAACAGTTAATCTGAATTAAAAGCATGCTTTATTTATTTTCACAATTGTTTTGGATTCCTTGTTCTCCTATTCTATGATTTTCTAATGAGTTCATGTAATATAAAACTATCAGATACTATGTTCCACTTTCATATGAACTTCGTTTTTTCATAGAGATTTCTTGCAGGACAGCTATATTCTGAAACAAACGGATAATGCCTTTTTGTAAAAGTTGGATGAAGGTGAACATTACAATTCTTCTTAGGACATCTTTGTTTTGGGCAGGATGACATAGACCGGTTTGGAGATATTGCTTCTCTTGATGACAACATGGAGCAGTTTCTTCCACATGATGGAGGGGATGGAAGGAATATATACGAGACGCTAAAACAAAGCTCCTCTGAGCACCAGAAAGAATCTAATAAAGGTATTCCACCATTGCATCATCCTTTTATGCATTCAGAGTTGAAATTGTTGTACCTTATCTGTGACCATGTTGTCAATGACAGGTTTTACCTTTGGTGAGGTTGGTTGCATACAGACAGGAAATAGCAAAGTCACTTGCTGTCATTTTTCTTCAGATGGGAAGTTGCTAGCCAGTGCTGGGCATGACAAGAAGGTATAATCTATAACAATTTAAATGGTAAATTCATGTTAATAAAATATTTATCAGCATTCGGTTCAACTCATGTGTATTATATTGCTCATAACTATCCTTGTTGATACATTTTCTGATTAGAATACCTAGCGGACAGCCAAATTTGGAAGATTAACCAGCACCTTCTGCTGAAGCTAAATATCACAATCTCACAGAGCTACCATGTCTTGGCTCTGTTGGGGTTCTTAGACTTATCCTATTCTATGATAGCAGCATATACTCCGTTTTTGCAATTGTCTGTTATCACTCATGTCCCAGGCACTAGAATGGTCATGTTTAAAACTTCATCTGTCAAGATATGTTTCAGTTACTTTTTCAGAGATTAGCAAATATGTAAATAAAATTTATAATTGATGACCAATACCAAGTAGTAAACAAGTTAGATTTTGCTGTATTTATTAGGTTACCTTGTGGAACATGGACACCCTGCAAACAGTGAGTACTACAGAGGATCACAAATTAGCTATTACAGATGTTCGTTTTAGGTCAAATTCATCTCAGTTAGCCACAGCTTCGGTCGATAAAACTGTGCGATTGTGGGATGCATCCAATGTGAGTAACTTATCCTGCTGTTGATTAAAAAAAAAAAATCATAGGCATTTATAAGGTGGACCTTTCGTTTATGTCACACATCCCCATTCATAGTACAGTGCTTTAACCTTTTATTGCTCTTGTTGCAGCCAAGCTATTGCCTGCAGGCATATACGGGGCATGCACCCATCATGTCCCTAGACTTCCATCCAAAGAAAACTGATCTTTTCTGTTTTAGTGACAATGACAATGAAATTCGCTATTTTACTATCAATCCGTTCACATATACTCGTGTTTCTAAGGTTTGTTTCCTATTGCTCATCTTTTTTTTAAGCGTCTCACTGGTGTACTGCTTTTGAATCATTCTCTGGTTTTAATGATTTGCTCAGGGAGGCACTGCACAAGTTAGATTTCAACCAAGAATTGGTCAACTACTTGCAGCAGCATCAGATAAAGTAGTGTCTGTCTTTGATGTGGAAACTGATAGGCAAACACACTCTTTCCAGGTATGCATTTTGAATTAATTGGTTGTTAATTTTGGTAATTTGCCAAGCAGAAGGATATGCCACGTTTACTGAGCTAAGAAAATATGCAGACTTTGTCTGAATGTATTGCTTAATATCTATGACTTATATTCTGTAGGGGCATGAAATGGTGAACTACATTTGCTGGGATGCAAACGGAAATCTTCTGGCATCTGTTAGCCACAACTTGGTGAAGATTTGGTCATTGGCCTCAGGGGAGTGCATTCAGGAACTCGGATCCAGCGGGAACCAGTTTCATTCCTGTGTTTTCCATCCAAGTTATTCTACTCTCTTGGTGATAGGAGGGATCTCAGTAAGTCTCCCCTTTCTCACAATATCAATAGACTTTGAAGAGGTCATACAATTAGGATCTCTGACTAGCATTCCGCCTAAATGAAACTCGCATATGCTGCAATAGCTAATTATGGCGTTATAAACATCATGTTGAGATTATGAGTTTTCAATCTAAGGTTGTTTTCAATGAGCAAAAAATTTTTGCTTGAGCATCATATTTAACATTTATTCCGAAATTATCATCCTGTTTGTCATAATATTTATTTTAATTGTTTGTAATCTTTAATTTGGCTTTTGAAAAAACATGGCTGCAGTCTTTGGAACTATGGAACATGGCTGAGAATAAAAGTATGACAATCTCCGCCCATGAAAACATAATCTCAGCCTTGGCACAATCTCCCGTCACCAGAATGGTAGCTTCAGCGAGCCATGACAGCTCTGTTAAGCTATGGAAATAACTTCAGATTCAGTCATTTGTTTTGCAGTAATTAACATGCAGTGGTTTTGTCGCTAGTCGTCTTTCTCTCTCTCTTGTTTTTGTAGTATACATTCTACATAAATGAGTCGTCTTTCTCTCTCTTTTTTTTTGTAGTATATATTCTACATAAATGAATTTATTTTTAATGTGCAATTTCTAGTTTTTCTCTTGTATCAAGTCGTGTGATTCCATTGGATGAAAGCTTGTTAAGAGAATCAAGGAGCAGTTGGTTTGGCGGAAGATTTAGAGTGATGCTTTATCTATGTACATAAAAGTTCATTTCTGATCATAAACATTTTTTTTAGAAAAAAAAAGAGTAAAATTCTATTATGTTATACTAGTGCATTTATGTACTGCTTCATTTTGAACATTCAAATCATTCCCTCTCCTCTTTTATCATCATATCAATCAAAATTCTCCGATGTTGAATCCTTGGAAATTCTGGATGCACTTCTTACATATGTCTGTAAGCTTCTCTTTCCGCTGATTGTGTTCTATTCTTTTTTGTATTTATTTATTTAAAGGGTCTATTTTTCTTTTATTTGTTCGGTTATTTGGCTCATAATTACCTAATGAATTATTGGGATATGTTTTCATTACTCTTGCCAACCCTGCAGATGCTCCAGAAAATGAATTTGCAGCCCTGTCTTACATCTGTTGATGCTGAAGACGCGATTCTTTACCCACATGGAACATGTAAGTGATCAATTTCAAGAAACCTTTCGATATTCAAATTTTTTTAAGCATCATTTTTCTTATTTTATTTTATTTTGGTTGTTAGGTTTGGCTGTAACTATTTCATGGCATTTTATCTCAAAGGAATAAAATAAATAAATAAATAAACAAAGGATTTCTTTTTATATGGTATAATGAAGATATTCAGAACTAAACATTCCACTGTTTCATTGTTACTCTATTTGTCCCCTTTTGATTGTACATTATGATTATTTCATTAAAATTGTTAAAAAAAGCCATTCAGTCGTAGTGTTTTATTAGAATACCTTTTAAAATATTTAATAAACAAGCTATTTAAGTTTTTTAGAGTTGAATATGCATTTATTAGAGAGAGATAATATTTAAAAAGAAATTATAAATTGACACTCAGAATATTCTTTACAACACAAGTGTACAAAGCAATTTTTATTTCTGTAGGTGTTAATAGAAAGATTGGAGTGCAAATCGCGGGCTTCCTTTTTGAGTACAAAGGATTTAGATAATGAATTTCAATATTCAAGATAATAATAATAATAATAATAATAAATAAATAGAGACACCCACAAGGTGAAATGATAAAATTTGGATAAATTTGCTATAATGGACAGGTTGTGGGGTAAACTGATAAAAAAAAAATTTTAAAAATGATTAGTCAGCTGCTTCTCATTTTGGCATTGTCCGTTATTGTGCATAGAGTTTCCCTATAAAAGTTTGGTAAGATATGAATTTGTGTGCATGCAGTTCTAGGGCAAAGTATGGGCTTATATGGAGCGGTGACATGCCTTGTCCTACATCCCATCCCTCTCCTTTTGCAGGTATTTTCGCTGCACAATGTCTTTGTTGTAATTTGAAGTGTAATGATGTGTTCAAAAAAATATCCAAGTGCAATGATTAAGATAGACGGGTCAGATTTTTAAAAATGAGATTACCAAGTGTATTCCGTAGCCCTAAAACTTGAGTATAAAGGATGGTTAGGATACAAATTATACGTATTAAAAATAAAAATACATTTATAATCGGTTTGCAATATGAAAATAAAATATACCATTAACAATTATAACATATTCTATTAAGTCTCGTTTGATTGGACGTAATTAACTGTATAGTGTAATCATGATTATATTATATATTTAATTATTTTGTTTGGTTATATAATATTAATGTAATGTTAAATATTTAGGTAATTATTAATATATTATAGAAGGGATTAATAAATACATTTAAAATATAACATATTTTTTATTATATTTCATTCAAGTTATATAATATGCATTCAAGCTTGATAATTTAGGCTAATAATTAATTGAGGTTACAAGCTTGGGTTTAATTCCCATAAATTGGGAGAGGTGGTTGGAGCTTGCAAGCTCATGGAGACCACATGACCTCCAACCACTGGGCTAAACTCTTGATGGTTCCCTGCCCTGCCCCTATTCGGAGCAAAGAAAATTAAGAAAGGAACAACAATCAAGGAGGAAACCTAAATACACACCATTTTGAATGTTAAATACCATTTTTACCATTTTATTTTTCATAAAAATTCCCCTTTCTTAACATAGCTTAAGGATGAAATGGTCATTTCTTATGTGTCATTGTTTTCTATTTTATATTGATTTTCCAAGCCAAAAGAAAAAACTTACTGTTGTTTCGATTTTCTTCAAGTGCGAGAAAGTACAACAAAGAAAAGAAAGGAAAAGTTGTTTTCTCTCGTTATATTATATATTGGCTTTTCTTTTTGCAAAATCGTAAAACAAAAAAAAAAAACCTTTTTAACTGTTCAGATTCGTTTGATCAAGTTTTTGAATATTGTTTTTTAAATTTTAGTTCAAATTAATTGAAGTCCGAATATGGAGAAATTTGTTGAGTTTATTTTATAAGGTTTTGTTGTTATTAATAATATTATAATATATATCAATCTTGTAAAAATATTAATTATATTATTTTTATATTAATTAATATATAATTTTTATTAATCATTAATATATAAATTACAATAAATAGATTTTTAATATTTATTAAAAATTAATATATTATTAATAAATTTGATATAAAATTTTTCTAAAAATTTGATCATATCATTAGGCTTGTGTAAAAATAAAGTGCGTGAATACACGCGCTATCATTTCTTGGAGCAAGTGAGGCAGGTGGTACAAGTTACGAGTAAATCTACGAATAAGCCAATAATCTATGGCACGGCTAATTACGCCGCTGAGCGTAGAAAGCTCGTGCAATATAAATATGTCGTATTTTTATATTATTATCTGTTTGTTTAAGTTGGACCGCAAATGTACATCTGTTGATTAAGTTAATATTTTCTTAATTGTATGTTTTTATGTAACCCTTCAAATACTACTCTTATCCTGTAGCTATTTGGAGAAATTTTACGTATAAATATAATAATATATTAATTTTATTAAATATTAAATATGTATTAATTATTAATATTTAATTAAAATTTACATATTATTATATAAAAAATTTTCTAATTATTTCAGGTTTATTTTATGGAGTTAGGTTAGCTTAGCTTCATTGTAATTTTTAGAATTAATATATAAAATTAATAGAAATAGGGAGGAATTTTTTACTCTTAAGAATGTTCATGCATTGGTTAGTCAATCCATAAATATTAAAAAAAATGAATAAATTAATTCATTGATTTCAATTTTTTTGAAATATTAATCTTAAATTTAAATTATTTATAATAATTAATGGTATATTGGTTAACCATTAAAATTAATTTGGTTAATTGATTTTTAGATTTTTAATCATTATTTTATAAATATATTTAAAATATTTAAAATTAATATAAAATATTTGATTATTTAATTTTTAAAATTTTTAATTATTATTTTAAAAAATACATCTCAAATATTTAAAATTCATTGGAAAAGTAAAATGCTATAAATTAATAAATAAATATAATAATATATGAAATTAAAGAGAATGGTAAATGGAAGACACGCGCCACTCTGTATTGGAGACAGAGCGTGGGTGTGGAAAGAAACTGCAGGTTACGAGTAAGTAAACGCCACGAGGCTTCTCGGGAAACTAGAATTACGCGGCTAATTGTGCCATTTGCGCGCGAGTTAATCATTCTCAAAAAAAGCGGGAGGACGTGAAATTTGTATTGTTTTTAGTTTTCCTTATGAATTAAAATATTAATATAAATATGTTAATATTATTTATATGCTTCACACGTTGGAACTTTCTTCACATAATGACCAAACTAACCTCACATACAGTTTATACTTACTTTCCTTTTTCTTAATTCAGAAAAATTATATTATATTATTTTATATAAAAATAGAAAAATAACTTTTACGTTAACTTTACATTAATATATCATGAAATACAATTAACGTATTACTATTAATTTTCTGACATTTGATTATTTATTATGGATATCATTATGTTATCAAATAATTATTTTTATTTTTATTTTTGTTTCTTTTATAATTTTTATTTTATTAATTTATTATATTTTATGAATTTTATATTATTTTTTTAGTTTGCAATAGTAGAATTTCAATGAGAAAGTATTAGAATGTGTAATTATTCCATAATTTTAGTTATTTTAGACCTTATAAAATATATTTTATCTTTAATATAATTTTAGAATGTATAATTATTCCATAATTTTAGTTATTTTAAACCTTATAAAATATATTTTATCTTTAATATAATTTTAAATTGTAGTTATTATATTTCTTTTGATAATATAAAAATAATTTTTTTAAAAACATTTTGAAATATAAATAACTTATGAAAAATAAATTCAAATTAAATATATTTAAATTTTATTATTAAATCTGATTTAAAATAATTAATTATTTAATAATTTAAATTGATATCACTAAATTAAAAAGGTTGGATAAATGATAAAAAAAATTTCAAAACTTCCATTTTTTCTTATTCTCATTTACAGGTATTTTCACGAATATTTTAAAAATCCAGCATTTTCATTATTTTTTTTACTACATGACCTATACAGGATTTTTTTTTAGAAGAGAAATCATAATAAAAAAATCAATTTAAATTAAAGATGATCTCATATAATTATAATTTTATAAATAAAAATGATTAATATTTTAAATAATTTATAAATAAGTGGATGTATTTAGGATGGCGGTAATTACAGAGAGGGGGGGTGGAATAAGAGTAAAGTAGAGTAGGTTAGGATAGCGTCCAGAATTGTAGACTTGGTAGGGAGAATCAACGAGGAGATTCCTTATGAAAGTTTGGTAAAGGCTCGGATAGGAATCCAATGCCACCTCAATTTAAATATAAAATAAATAAAAATACTAATACTTAGTGAATTTGGTTTTCAGTCTGTCAGCAATCATTGAACATTTTGGTCGTCCTTTTTGAGCAATCTCATACATCTTCTTCCCAAAGCATTCTCTATTTCTCCCTCAATTAATAACACAAATATTAATTTGATATGATTCAATAAATATTTATCATAATATATATATATATATATATATATATATAAGTGTATAATAATAATTTACATTAATTCAATTATTAGAGTTATCCCTTAATATTATGTCATCATCTTTTTTGATCTTATTTTCAATATATTTTTTTTAATTAATCTAGTTCGAATAATTCCTGAATTATTATCGTATAAATTGAACAAATGTGACATAATAATTAATAATACATGTAATGAATGTAGCCATCATTATCGTTAATCTTGTACAATAGTGATTATCATATCTGATTAATATATCTTTAATTTTTTAGTGATGATTTTCTTATGATCATTAATCTATTATTAATTTTAATTAAGAGTGGAGTTTTATAAATTATGAAGGGATAAATTGGCGGGAAATTTTTTGAGAAATACAAAGATTCCTTAAATGAAGGAATCAGTTTATTGTAAATTAATTTATTAATTAAATGAGGTTTATATACGTGATGACGTGGACACCTTGTCCTTAAAAACCTTTCTTATTTGTACCCAAAAAGCCTTAAAATTTGGGAAAAGGCTTTTGGTTGTACTTGACAATGTTCAATTAAGTTTTAAAAATAATACTGCGTCTCAAATTAGTTATTATTTTTTTAAAAAAATATTTATCTCATAATATTTATTATTTTGAAATATAATTTTTTAAACTTACTTCCAATTTTATTTTTTCTTAATTTTAATTTATTATTAATTATCAATATAATTTTCAAGATTTTAAATATTTTTTAATTCTCATCTAAAAATTTTTTTAAATAAATTTAATATTGATGTCAATATATTTAATCTTTTAAACAAAACTCAATTACGATAAATAAAAGTATTTTAGAAAAATAATTAAGTTTTAAATGATATTCTTAATCTCTAAAATGATAACTATTAAGAGATGAAAGAAGTAAATTATAATTCAAGACAAAATTTTAAAAATTTAAATTTATTTATAATTAATGAGTTAGAATCCATTTTTGATATCTACCAAACTTAAACAATGAATAATAAATTAAATTAGATTTTACAACATTAGAATCACCATTTTAGTAA
>CANYBF011991256.1:0-11329 GCA_948192965.1 Dalechampia spathulata
ATATCCCTTTTTCAAACTTAAAACGCATTTCTAATTATCATACTCACTATTTTATACCATTTTCACATCATTATCATAGAAATTTCATTATAACATTAATTTATACATGCACAGCAACACACATAATGCAGGATGTGACAAACCAGCCTATGGTTTGGGATGAGAACTGCTAGTTCGCATTTGAGAGGGTAAAGCACTACCTCTCCAACCCGTCGATCCTACAATCACCTCGCCCGGGAAAACCATTACTACTCTATCTAGCCTTAGAAGAGGAGTCAGTAGGTGCTATGATGGCTCAAGAGAATGATGTCAGAGTCGAGCATGTTGTCTACTACTTAAGCAAGAATCTACTGCCAATTGAGTGCAAGTACAACACTGTTGAGAAGCTATGCATGGCTATGGTCTGGGTCACTAAGAAACTCAAGCATTACTTCCAGTCATATCAAGTTCAGGCAATCTCTAAGGTTCATCCTATGAAGTACTTGTATGCAGCTCCTTCCCTAGTAGGGAAACTCTCCAGGTAGCTGATCCTATTATCAGAGTTTGATATGTAGTACATCACAACCAAGGTGATCAAAGGCAGAGCAATTACTGAATTGTTAGCATCTAGGCTGATGGATGACTCTGAGACCTTTGAATTAGACTTCCCAGATGAGCACTTGGGGGTAGTTGATGTTCAGAAATGGCAGTTGCACTTTGACGGTGCAGTCAACAGAAGAGGCACAGGTATAGGAGTTATGCTAATCACTATTGAAGGTGAGTTAATAATGCTTTCAAAGCGGCTGAGTTTTTCAGTCACCAACAATATGGTTGAGTATGAAGCATGTCTTTTCGGGCTAGAAGCATTACTAATGATCGGTGTCCAAGATGTACAGATATTTGGTGATTTGATGCTTGTCATTCACTAATCCATGGTCGAGTGGGATGTCAAAGAAGAGAGGCTCAAGCCTTATGCTGAATACATGAAGCTCATGGTTTGCAACTTCAGCTCATGCCAAGTCATTCAAATACCACGTGAAGAGAATCAGATGGCCGATGCATTGGCCACACTGGCTTCAATTTATGAATGACCATAGAGTCAAATTCAACTTGTATTCATCGAGCAGTTGAGGATTCCTTGTTATGAAGGAGAACGGGTTATGACGCTAGACCAACAAGATGTGACCCCATGGTATGTTGACATCATGAATTTTTTGAAGACTGGTACTTATCCAAAAGAAGCCAATAAGACTGATAAACTAGCTTTACGTAGACTAGCAGCTAACTTCACCTGGCATCAAGGTGTTCTCTATAGAAGAACAGTGGATGGTCTGCAACTTCGATGCATATTGGGGGATAAGATTGAATCAGTCATGCAAACAGTCCATGTAAGCACATGCAGATCCCATATGAATGGATTTGCGCTTTATAGGAAGATCCTATGGCAAGGATACTTTTGGTTTACCATGGAAATAAACTACATACAGTTTGTACAGAGATGCCATGAATGCCAGATTCATGGAGATCTGAGTCACATACCGCCAATCGAATTGTAGAATCTGACAACGCCTTGGCCATTCTCACCTTAGGGAATTGACATCATGGGTGAGATTCATCCTAATGCATCCAACGGACATCGGTACATACTAGTGGCTGTTGAGGCAGAATCCTATAGTAAACTGGGGGCAAAGCAGGTTGCCAAGTTTATAGAGAAAAATCTCATATGCCGATATGGGATACCACATCACTTGGTATTAGACAATGGAGTGTAGTTTCAGGGCCAAGTTACTCACTTGCCGGAAAAGTATGGGATCGAGCAGTATCAATCTTCTCCTTACTGCCCTCAAGCTAATGGGGTAGTTGAAGCGGCTAACAAAGCAATCAAGCACATCTTAGCCAAGACCATACATACAAACTTATAGAGATTGGCACGAGTAGCTACCATTTGCCTTATGAGGTTACAGAACCACTGTAAGGAGTCCTCCAGGTGCCACTCCTTACTCTCTTATTTATGGGATAGAAGTTGTATTGCCAATCGAGGTGGAGCTGAAGTCACTTCATGTCATTCTAGAAGCTCAGTTGCCAAAAGCTGAGTGGAAAAGGGTTAGGTATGAATAGCTGGCCACCATTGATGAGAATCGGTTGAAAGCTCTATATCATCTATAGATATACAAGAAGCGCATGGCAAATGCATTCAATAAGAAGGTTAAACCTGTAGCCATATAGGAAGGTGATCTAGTCTTGAAGCAAGTCAAATTGGCTATCCACGACCCTCATGGAAAATTCAAGCCAAACTAGGAAGGTCCATTCCTAGTTAAAAAGATCCTCTCCAAAGGCACTGTTTGCATCTCAGACTTAGAAGGCAATGAATTCTCAAAACTTATCAACTTTGATCGGCTAAAGAAGTATTTTGTCTAGAGCAAAGGGCAAAAGAAAAGCAAAACAAAAATGAAAGTCCTGGTGAGCTGAAAACCTCCATAGGCAGTTCATGTAAAAGTTAGGGCAGAAAGAAAAAATATGTGCTTGATGAGCGTTAAGTTTGATGCACATCCAGAACTTCTGTGTTGGTTTTAACATTTTACATGTAAAATGTTTTAATCTCATTAATGCAAATGGGACACATGTTTGTAAACTTAGCCTTAAGTAATACTGGTTGCAAATACAAAGCGTTATCATCCTTTATTACATATTGTTGCCTAAGAATGTCTCGTAGTATAGAACTCAGGCGTGGCGCAACATCCATAGCTTGTACTCATCATCTATGGCAGGTCCAGCTCTAGGAATCTGCACTAGCACTATCAAACGACGAGGCCAAGTCCTCTCCACATGCTCCATAAATCGAGGCACTAGCCTTCCTCCTTTAAACTCTGTCAGTCAGGGTATAGTCTGCCGCTGACCATATTGTCAACAAATCCTAGCAGGACTATAGTGCATGCAACCCTTGAATCTCGGTAGTGGGATACAATCTATGTAGTTCATCATAGTCATATGCTATATACGACACCAGCGACAGCTCCACCTGATCTCGCTCTCAGGTTGGGTCCCCATCCACTCCAACCAGCCTTGGAATGCCATCATCTTTGCCTCGCTAAAGGCATAGCCCTTTTGCATGTGGCTATGAGGGAGGTGTCTCTATGGGTCCCTTGCTACTGGTGCCAAGATCCCAAGCTTCTCTTGAAGCCAAATTTGTTACAAAAGAAAATAAAAAATAAAAGCTCGTTGAGTTGAAAACCTTGCAAAAGGCTGCTCAGGCAAAAGTTAGAGCAACCCGCTGAGCTGAAAACCCGAGGGGGCAATTCAGGCAAAAGTTAGGGTCTGAAGCAAAATCAATAGCGTGATGAGCTGAAAACCTTGTAAAAGGTGACTCATGCAAAAATTTGGGCAAAAATATAGCTTTTCTAAGCTAAAAACCTGTAAAGGCGGTTTAGAATCATTACTTGCAATAGAAGCAGACTACCACTAAAGTGCTCAGACTGTCCTCGCTTCACTTCGTGCATACCAATGATCGTCTCCACTATGATCATAGGGAAAGGGGTCCAACCCTGCATCATTTGGTCTACGACAGGCCTGGTCAACAAGTCTCCATGGCCGGATGGATCGACAAACAAAAATTATGCTAGTAATCCAAATCTAGCTACCCTCAGCCATGAAGGGGTATTTACCGACTTTTGGCCACATAGCCGGAAAAGAGCAATGACATCCACAGAATCCTCTGTCACTAAGAGAGACCTTGTAGTGGTTAGGTAGATGTCAAAGGCCCTCATTAGATATAACTCTGCTTCCCCTATTGATGCACGCATTGTCAACATGGCCGACATCTCGCAAGTGACTGTGAGGATAGCAGCAAACTCCTCGTACATCGAAAACAGCTCAACATGTCTGAACTGGAACACATGGACCACCGGATCCCAGAATTGAACAACAGCATGTAAGAAAGCATTGTTGATCATGACTTGCTGATTACTGAGTCATTGTATATTTATTTTCTGCACAGAAAAGCAAGTGAATTATGTTTTGGTAGTAAAACATAAGGCATGGGATATATATAGTAGCAAAAGGGCATTGGATTCCATTCATAAATCCGAAAGATACACAGTACAAGCATTTATCTATTTTCACAGTTGGTACGTAACAACCCTAGCGTACTAGGCACGTGTTGCCAGACTGTAACACACTATCTTATTCTAATACAGGACCTACAGAGTTTCGATATCATGCATATGATAATTTGAAGTCATGTCTCCTCTATGCATAATCTTTGCCAGAATGATCCTCATCAAGACAAGGGCTATCCGTGAGTCGTGCAATCTCCCGGCCCATCTCCTCTATCATCCGAGCATAGCGATCATGCTCTTCTCACTCCACTTGCCTGTTGGACTACAAACATAAACATATAGGCATATAAGTCATGCATCCATGCATTCCCATGCATTCACATTTATAATAGGTACTCACCTGAACAGTCAGCATCTTAGAGGTGTGATAGCGGTGCAACCCTATCAGAAGCCTTGAAGAATTAGCCATGGCATCTCTAGGTACCTGTATAGGTCAAACGCATATAAGACTACTAAAGTTAGAGCATATGCAGAACACATGTACTTACATGAGTGGTGTTAGGAGGATCAAACTCTATCTCACTCCTTGCTGGCACTGGGAAGGAGGTCTCGTAAAGACAACCACTCTCATCGGAAGTGAAGATCAGTGGGTTCTGCAGCCACATCAGCTGGTCTTCTACAAAGTCTGATGGATGCTTGTACCTTGGGGGCACCTCAAGAGTACCATACATCGGCCCCGGTAGGACCATATAAGGTCTAAAATCACGGGATCTCTTCAAGGCCATGCTACCTTGAGAACTACCAACAGTTGATGAACCACAGACTCTGTCATGTAGGCCTCTACATGTAGAAAACTCCATGGGCCCCATTAGCCTCATTTGGACAAAAGTCAAATAGTCCATTGGTGCATCAGATAAACATTCCTGCTCGAGAATACCAGTCAAAGCCGTAATTACCTCTGGGTTTGTGTCAGTACAAGAAGCCCAAAACATCATACGCGATGGTGCAGCAGGCTCCACGCACCCTTCGGGCCCCAGCTACCAGTCAATGATGTGCTCCCCTAAGTAAAAGAGTTAGGACTCTCCAACAACATATGTCATTCATCTTTGCACATTGAGCTCATCAAATAATCCGGCCTCAGCAACATATTGCTCCAGGGATAGGGGCGCACCTATTCCCCATAAGATAATCAGATACCTACTCAGGTACTTTTCAAACTAATTTAATACGATTTGATATTAATTAAATTGTTTCTTTTACATGATCCCAAGTTAGATTGTTAAGATGCTCCCTCAAATCATCTATTGTGTGACTGGGCCTCCGCCTTGGTACACTCCATGCCTGCATGCGTGGGAAACCAAGCGGTATCCCATGTGGACTTTTGGATTCAGGTAGCAGCCCAAACTCATATGCCATGATCTACAAGATCAACAAATAGTCAGCAAAGAATAAGTTGAGGATCAGTGCCAGAATCAATAGAATTATACTTACCTCTACTACTTGCCAATAAATAGTAAAGTGATCTCTGCACTGCCTACTGCAAGGGTCCAGTCCCTACATCAGATGGGCTAGACCAACACTACCCTAATCAAATCTCTTAATGGCATTCAAATCACGGAGAGCCCATAGTACAGACATATGGATGATGTTCCTAGTATCATTAAATAGAGTACTCTCCAGCACATACAGTAGAAAGCTGCGGGTATACTGATCTGTAAAAATCATCCTGCCAAAGGTCTCTACTAACACAGCCTCCCTAAGATAGTCGTATGATATGCTATATCTACCTTTTATGCTAGGTGACACACCTAACAGATCAAAGATTATGCCATACGACCAACTTGGTGATGTGAACTTCGCATCAAACTGAATTGGCAGTCCTGAACACTTAAAGCCGGTGATGCCAGCAAAGATTCTCGGTGTAACAGCAATTTCACTTATCGGCAGATGAAAGGTGTGAGTCAAATCCATCCACCGCTCAATCATGGCAGTAATGACAAACCTATTACATCTCTTCTCTATACCAGTGAAGCAAGAAATGTAGGGGCTGAAGCAACTCTGATCAACTCTGACTCGCACTTCCTGGGGCAATAGGGGATACCACTCGACAATCCCACTAAGGCTTCCAGTCCCAACCACTATGTGCTCCCTCTGCAAATCATAAAAATTCAAGAGCTCGGGACCGATGGGAGTCTACGGAGTAGCTCGGGATTGATTCAGGGTCCTAAGGGGTCGACTGCATCCTAAAACCGGCCATTTTTGGTAAAAACTCAAGTTTTGGGTATTCAGAGTTGAGAGAAAATCAATTTGGAAGGTGGAAACCAAATGATTTTTTGGTTGGGAGGCTTGAAATATAAAATTTTTCAAGCCATGTGTGCCATACATGCATGGATGTGCCCCACACATAGCAGAAAATGCTAATGTGCATCGGCCTACAGAGGGGTTTGCTAATGTTCACCACCCCTCGACTAAGATGCACATGAAGAGTTAGGCCTCTGGTAAAAATTTCAGAATTTTTGGAGGTCATTTACTCTGTCAAACCTAATTTTCATGACCCGCAACGTCTGTAAAATCTGAAAAATCAGTCAGAATGCAGCAGACGGATACTCAAAAATTCAAACATTTTTCCTAGACCATTTCAATGCCAATTTCACTGACAAATTATTTTTCCCATGTCTAGCAAAGATAGGAAATTGATCAAGCAGACGATCAGAATTAGTCAAACCTTTGACTTCTGGTTAAGCCATTGACCAGATAGTGTTACAATCCAACAGAGGGTCCTAAATGCAGAATTGATTTGACGGTTGATCACCTTGACCCAGCAGATGGTCACCTCTGATTCTGCAGTAGAACCACCCGATCTAGCAGAGATCATAGAGTTAAGCCTTTCACTTCAAAACCCTAACGCATAGGCATCTGAATGCCAACTTCAGATGAAGATACTCGCAAGGAAGCCATCGGTCTCGTAGTGACCACCAGCCAGCCCTGGTCGGAATAGCCTTAACGCCGATCCCCCAGTGACCTAACTGGGAATTTACTGGTCAAAACCGTCGACCAGAAAATGTCAAAGACTTAGCAGAGGATCCCAAATGCCATTTTGGAGATATTTGACATTTTTATGATGGTGCGAGCATCAACTTAGCAGACGATCACCCAGGTCCTGCAGTTGACCACTCGATCCAACAGCGATCATAGAATCAGGCCTCTGGTTCCTAAATCCTAGCAGTAGCCATATGAATGCTGATTTCAGATGATTTCAAGCCTTGCAGCAAAGCCATCAGTCCTGCTGAGGACCACTGATCAGCCTTGATCATCTAGCCCGAGCATCGGCCTCTTAGTGGAAGAATTGGGAATCAAGCCTCGACACAAGCACAACATAAGCCTTAATATGAGCATCAAGCCTCGATACAAGCATCGGTAAGGTACCTTCCTTATTTCCTGTGAAAAGTCATGTTATGATCAGATCTCATTTTGATGACTTACACTTGTGGCATCTCAAAATGGTCCTAATCAGGGGGTAAACTGTTGACCCTTACTTTTCACCCACTTGCAATTTCGGGTTTCTATCAGTTTGGCTCGGTATTAATCCCCGTTACCATCCCCAATTATGCATATATGCCTCTGTGGCTTCCCCTGGGTATTCTGGACATTCAGAGCGCATTACAGTTGACAGGGCCTACCATGGCATTGGTAGGCCCACCACCCTCATTAACTTATTCTGGGTGTTCTGTGCATATAGAATACACTTTATTCTTACCTATACAAGGCAGAGCACACATAATGTAAAATATTGCATTTTGGGCACTTGGCACTATTTGCCTGAAATAATACACAGGTGGGGCCCACCACCTTTATCAGTTTTTCTGAGTATTTTGTGCATATAGAGTACATCACGTGTTGCCTACATAAGGCAAAATGCATGGCATGCCAAATGCCACATTCCGGGCACATAGCATTATGGGCCCGAGTTAAGGCATTGGTGGGGCCCATCATATCTGACGACCCATTTTGAGTGTTCTGTGTACACAGAATACATTTCATTCATGCCTACATGAGACAGAATACTTGGCATGCTAAATGTCACATTTTGGGCACGTAGCATTATGGACCCGAAATAGGCCCATTAGTGGAACTCATGGTTCGGGGCCGAATTTGGTAAAACTCATAACTGCAAAGTGACTCAAAATCTCATTTGTATCTCAGTTGACATATGGTATGCATCCGGTTTTGCCTATACAAGCTGGCACACATAGGGTAAAAATGCTATATGCGTAGCACATAGCACTATGCGCTACATATATGGCTTAAAGAAGACGTTTGGTGGGGCCCACTTTCGGGGCCAAACGGGATGCGAGCCAAATCACACAACATCTTAATATGTCAAAGGATGCATATTTGACATGTGACACATGTTACATTTCACCCACATGAGGTAAAATGCATGAATAGGGCACATGGCACTATACATTCATTATGAAAGGAAAAAAGACGTTTGGTGGGGCCCACCTTCCGGACCAAATTCGGAAAACTTTTCTTTGTAAAATGTTCTAATATGTGAAATGACGCTTATTTGACATGCGACGCGCATCCTGTATTGCTTGTATGAGGTGGCGCACATAGGGTCAAAATGCTATATGTTGCGCATATAGCACCATATGCTACTCATGTAGCATTTAGAAGACATTTGGTTGGGAGCCTTCTCGGGACCAAACCGGATATGTGCCATATTACACAATGCCTTGGTACACAAAATGACGCTTATTGGGCATGGGGCGCATGTTCGATGCAACCACGGTGGGCCCCACGCAACGAGTCAAGAGATGATGTGCTGCGTATATGGCACCATGTACGCAGCATATGGGCTATGTGTTGCGCATATCACATGATGTGCACCATACATTCCCTTAAAATTTTACAAATTCGGCCTAAAAATTACAATTTTGCCATGCCCTAATTTGGCTCTATAAATATAGAGCTTGGGGTCTAAATTAAGGGTCCAAAATTTGCTCTAGAAGCAACCTAAAACTCTACCAAAATTATGCCAAAATTAATTAAACACTTAATTAATTGAACTATAGGGATTTATAGACAAATTAGCTCTAGTTAGGCTCCCTAAGCACGATTGGAGTGAATATCAAGGAGGAAGACCTACTGGCAATAGGTAAATCTTCCATTTTTCTTCGTTATTTTTCAATTCTGCTACTATTTACTTGCCATATGCTGCGCATATAGACTCATGTGCACCATATGTCACTCATGTGTGGCACACATGAGCCTATATGCTGCACATATAGGCTCCAAATTTCAAAGAAAATGTCATTTTTCTCCCATTTTTTGTCAATTTTTTGCCCGATCTAGCTATTTCAGCAACATTAAAGGCTACCCTATGCCTCTAGTGTTCTGGGTCTGCCATATACATGCCGAATTTAAAATAATTTTAACTTTAAAATAATTTTTCTTGAGTTGGATGCAAATCCATGAAGCAAAACTCATTTTCATGCTCTGATCTACTTAGATCAGGGCTGGATCTAAGGTTTTTACTTAAAAATCCTTGATTTTTCTTCTGTTTTTCAACCCATGTGCACCACATATGCTACCATATGCACTACACACAACCCATGTGTGGTGTACATGGATCTATGTATGACATACATGGATCTCGGATTTCACACAAAACACCATTTTTCACTCGATCCGCTTCAGATCTAATTTTTCTAGCAACTCCAGAGGCTTGTCCATGTTTTTAGGGTTTTGGATATGTCAAATATTGTCTAGATCTAATTGATTTTAGCCTTAAAATTAATTATTTAAATTAATTGCCTAATTAATTGTTTGAAATGCAAATGAAGGCCGATTCATGTTCAAAATGAGGTACTGTCTTCATTGAAGTTGCTTATTTTGGTCTGTAGATCATTTTTGTACTGACAGATTTAATTTTCTTGTAGATTTAAAAGCCATGTGTGCCACACATCATCCCATGGTCCATGTGTGGCATACATCGCCTGATGCACGGTGCACATCCCTTGGAAAATTTTCAGAAAAATCATATCTTGAACCATATTTTAGCGTATTTTGATTTTTCCAATGGTATTTGATGCTTTACAGTGGCTCAAATATTCTAGATCTATCATAAAATAATTAATTTTGATTAATTTTGGCCTCAAAATTAATTTTCTATGATAAAAAGCCATTTTTACTCGTATAAATGCAATTTTTGAAAAGATTGGATTTTAATTGGTCGAATGGCTATCTCCAATAATTTTTTATGTGATGTTAGCCCTCCCATGTAATTTTCCATGATCAAATAAAAATAATTTTACCTAAAATTACTTTTTATGAAAATTAATTTTCACGATCTGGCTCATGTTAATACACATAAATATTACCAAATAATTGTTGGATGTTGACTCTTGGTTCATGCTTTTATATGGCATTGGACTAGTCAAACAAATCCTAAATTCATTTGCTACTAATGAATTTATTTGTTTATTTTGCATATTAATCATTCGTGCATTTTCGGCTCATGTCGTCCGAGGAGAAAATTCACCCGAGGAGGAGGAGATGTTACTTAACGTCTCAAAATATGTATGCGAGGATATTTATGTAATAGGATGAAATTATTATTGGCTTGTAATAATTAATCCCCCTAATATCCCCTAATTTCCTCGATCCCTTTCACCGGCCTCTATTATTTTTATTCGTGGATGGATTTATATTTGTTTAAATATACATCATCATGTCACATGCCATGTCACACACTACTATGCCATGCCATAACATACCATATTTCATATGCATATATGTACAAATACATAAATATGCCAACACGCAATGTAATATGCGCAACTTGCCACACTATCCTATATATAATGACACGCTACATGACATGCATATACCATGTCATACATCATTTCATATGCAACGTATACGGTATGTCATCCACTATGCCATGTTATGCATATGCCATACATCATATTCACATATCATATGTCATACTGTGAGAGTAGCACATCCCGGACGTGGGAATGCTGCACACTGTTCGGCGTGAAATGCCGTGGTGCTTGCTCTCGCGAATATAGACCCCTGAGTTACTACAGGAACTAGACAGATCGCGTCGAGTAAGTGATGTGGAGTCTCCACCCGGCATATCTAGTCAACTCAATTGAGCAACTAAACAAGCCAGGAAAGTATAAACCCGAGCCTTCCTGCTGGGGAAAGCAGCCCGAATTTCTTCAGAGATTGGGTTCGACATTTCGATTTTATTTGTATTCCGTATTATCATCTTCACTTTATCC
>CANYBF011991673.1:0-14318 GCA_948192965.1 Dalechampia spathulata
AATATCATGGACTTCAATATATAGTTTAATACTCCAAGTAAAACAAGTTCATGTAAAACATTGTACTATATAATGAATAATGCCTTTATTAATGAAACATATAGTTCAAATACACATGATGCTCTAGAGCATACACTAACAATTTTTGGTTTATTAAAACATGTTTAGCAGTGGAAGGTGAGTTTTAAAACTTTTAAAACATGTTAATTAAGTGGATCTAGGCAATCATACTCATAGAACATGCATAAGAGAATAGTTCATGATAAAAAGCAGGTAAACTTAGTTTTAACCGATCTCCTTTATTCTTGCTCATCTGAAAAGTTATAGCAAACTTTTCAATCCCCAAACTAGAGGATCTCCAAACTATCCACACAATCAAGAATGAATGGTTAGTAATTAAATTACTAGTTTTTGTTTTAAAGATTAGTAAAAATAAAAATGAAAGAAAATAGAGTGATGGATGATTATGGGATTCGGCTTTCTCTTTTAATCTTTATCAAAACTGAGTTCTTCTTCTTCTCTAAGATCTTTGAATGAGGCTAGAAGGGAGGAGGAAAGGAAGTGGCTGAAATCTCATTATTTGGTTTGTTTGTAATTCTAAAAGTTGTATCAAACAAATTATAAAAACCTAATTATGTTTTTGGGTTACTTAAGTCACATGCATGTGCATGTCATATGCTTGAGGTATCTGACTTGCATTTGCATGACTTAAAATCCCTCCTAAAGCACATAATAATCACATGCCCTTTTCTTCTAACTTATAACACATGAATAAGTCATGTGACACTCACATATTGACCAAATCATGTCCAAGCCTGCATATGGCATGCACATGGCGTATGCCATTTTAAAAACACATGTATCTTGAGTTCTACTTATCATATTCATGTGATCTTGGCATCAAATCAAAGCTCTTTTCATGCTCTATCAAATAAATATGAAAGATCTAGATTATCATATAACCATAAAATATTATCTTATAAAACATCTATTTAACATTACCATTCTCTAACTTTTAATGTGTGAGCTTTGGGGTTCTTAACATGTTTGCAACATTTATTAATTTTTAATTAATACTATCTTATGTAAATCAAGATTAGTGTCTAATCACACACCATGATGACCTAAATGTCAAGAGGTCATCAGTTTGACTATAACCCTTCCATATCAGATTCCGTGCAATAAACTCCTTTCACCAACCACTAGCTCATTTACATTTGAATATGGATTAATGTCAACTAATTACATGATCAATTATGTTGGATCATGTCCTAAATTTGATGTTTCATGTAATTATAACCTTTATTCCCATAATTACCTCATGAAACTCATTCATTAATAGACATTCCACTCTAGCCAAAGATTCTTGAATAACAAGTATTATATGAATCAATGAGATAAAACCCCTACTGTTAATCTGGGGTGGTGAATCCTTTATTGATAAAAAAATACCTTCAACTACTTCACACTATATCCAACCTCAAAGCAATGAATGCCTCCTAAGGAAGAGTAAAACATAGACAATTTCACAGACATAGATCAATTATCCATATGAAATCTCACTAGCAAGGTTTCCAATGAGCTTGAAAAAAACATTCAATATTAAATTACAATAAAAACATGATGCTCTAGAGCATATACTAACAAACCCCCACTCGTGCTAGAGCCAATCATACATAAACTTCAAAGCTATGGAAGTTACATGCCTATCATGTTGCTTCTTGTCAAAGCCTTTATTCTGTAGGAACTTTATTAACCTCTACTTCTCCTTTACCAATGATCTCTCTAATCAAATGGTATCTCTTAAGTACAGGTTTGCTCTTTTGATGAGACCTAAGCTCCTTTACTTGGGTTATTGCTTTATTATTATCATATAACAGAGGAATAACATTTGCACTATAGTGAACCACACTGAGTTCATGAATGAATTTCCTAATCCACACGGCCTCCTTAGTTGCATCAAATGCAACTATGTACTCTATTTCTATTATTGAATCTGCTATAGTTTCTTGTTTAGAACTCTTCCAGATAATAATACCACCATTCATCACGAATATATAACCTAACTGAGATTTGCAATCATCTATATTAGATTGGAAACTACCATCAGTATACCCAGTTATTTGTAAATTTTCTCCTCTATATACCGATAACATATCCTTAGTCCTTCTCAAGTACTTAAGGATATTCTTGATAGTTGCCCAATGTTCCTCTTTATAACTAAATTGGAACCTACTTATGACACTCAAAGAAAAAGCCACATCAAGCTTAGTATATAACATAGCATACATGATAGATCTAATTACAGATGTATATGGGATTCTAGTCATGTGATCTTTCTCCTCTTGTGTCTTTGGACACCAAGCCTTAGAAGGATACTTCCCATGTACCATGGGATATAACCTTTCTTTGAAAGATTCATACTAAACCTCTTTAGTACCTTGTCTATGTAAGTAGATTATCAAAGACAAATAAGCTTCCTTGATCTATCCCTATAGATCCTTATACCCAAGATATAAGTAGCTTCCCCAAGGTCTTTCATGGATAATTATTTAGATAACCAAACTTTAACATTCTGCAAAACTAAAATATCATTTCTCATGATTAATATGTCATTTACATATAATACAAGGAAAACGATTGCACTCCCACTATCCTTCTTGTAACCATATGGCTTATCTATGTTTTCAATGAAGCCAAATTCTTTAATTGCTTCATCAAAATGGATGTTCCAGCTTCTTGATGCTTGCTTCAATCCATAAATGGATCTTTGAAGTTTATATACCTTATTGCTATCACTGGATGTGAAACCATAAGGCTGTTTCATATACATATCCTCAAGCAAATTCCCATTAAGGAAAGCTATCTTCACATCCATATGCCATATCTCATATTCATAATGGGCGGTAATAGCAAGTAAGATTCTTATAGATTTAAACATAGCTACTAGTGAAAAATTTTCATCATAATCAATTCCTTACTTTTGATGATAACCTTTTACCACTAAGCAAGCTTTATAGGTAACCATGTTACCATCCATATCAGTCTTCTTCTTGAAGACCCACTTGTACTCGATTGGTTTTATCCCCTTAGGTGGATCAGCTAAAGTCCATCCTGATTTTCTGACATGGAATCCATTTTAGACTGCATGACCTTTAACCATAAGTCATATTCTGAACTCTTTAAAACTTCTTCATAGTTAGTTGGCTCATCATTCTCAACTAATAATATTTCCTTATAATCTTGAACAAGGAATCCATACCTCTCAAGTATTATTCTTATTCTAGTTGATCATCTGCTAACTTATGTTTCAAAGGTTCTAATTCTATATCAGTAGAATCTATTGGTTGTTTGGCTTCATCTTGTGGAGACTAAACTTCATCAAGTTCAATTCTACTCCCACTATCTCCTTTTAGAATAAACTCTTTCTCTAAGAAAATAGCATGCTTTGAAACAATCACCTTTTGTTCTAAAAGGAAGATCAAAGTAATATCCTATGGTTTCCTTAGGATATCCTACAAAATAACATTTATTAGACTTTGCCTCAAGCTTGTCTAACA
Source organism: Dalechampia spathulata (assembly GCA_948192965.1). Lineage (NCBI taxonomy): Eukaryota > Viridiplantae > Streptophyta > Magnoliopsida > Malpighiales > Euphorbiaceae > Dalechampia > Dalechampia spathulata. The sequence goes on from CANYBF011991673.1 coordinate 3,561, forward strand.
TTATCCTCTTCATAAAAGTAGGAAATCCTTATACTTTCATGTAAGAAAGCATAGGTTTCTTGTTATACCATAATTCATATGGTGAAACTTCAACCAACTTAGATGGGACCCTGTTCAAAACATGAACAATAGTCTCAAGTGCATATCCTCAAAAGGATTTAGGTAACTCTAAAAGGCTCATCATGGATCAAACTATATTTAATAAAGTTTGATTCTTCCTTTTAGCTACACCATTATGCTGAGGTGTTTAAGGAGATGTCCATTAAGATAAAATCTCATTGTCTCTGAGATATTCTAGAAACTCTTGACTTAGGTATTCGCCTCCTTAATCAGATCAAAGAGTTTTAATACTTTTTCTAAGTTGTTTCTCTACTTCATTTCTAAATTATTTGAATCTTTCAAAAGCTTCAGATGTATGCTTCATTAAGTACAAATGTCTATACCTTGAATGGTCATCTATGAATGTTATGAAGTAGTTATATGCACCCCTGGCATGAATAGATATAGGTCCATAGACATCTGAATGTATACGTTCTAATACTTCTTGAGCTCTTTCACCTTTTCCTTTAAAAGATGATTTAATCATTTTACTTAATAAACAAGATTCACATGTTTCATGAAATTCATAATGAAATGAACCCAAGTTGCCTAGTTTGTGCAATTTAGACATGCAAGTGTTGTTTATATAGCTAAGATGATAATGCCATATGAAGAGTGGATTAAGAGTATCAACTTTGATTCTCTTAGTTTGAACATTGCAAATGTGGTCTAAGTTATTGAGTATATATATTCCATTCTCAATATTTGCAGAACAATAAAACATACCATCCTTAAACATTGAAAAACCAGTGTAATTAATGGAAAAATTAAATCCTTGTTCAATAAGACAAGATACTGAAATAAGGTTCTTATTCAAGCTAGGAACAAAATAATAATTATTAAGTTTTAATTTTAAATCAGAAGATAAAGGTAATACATATGTTCCTATTTCTAATATAATAACTCATGCTCCATTAGCAACCCGGATATCTGTTTTGCTCCTACCTAGACTCCTTCTACTAACTAGCCCCCACAAATCACAATAAATATGAGATGCACAAACAATATCTAATGCCTAAAACTTATTATTAAAAACAACATTAGAGTTAACCTTAATCATATATATACCTGAAGTATAAGCATTGTTCTTCTTTACTAGCTCCAGGTATTCCTTGCAGTTTCTTTTCCAATGCCCATCCTTATTGCAATGGAAACAAATACCCTTAGGGGTTTTTCTGTAACCTTTTTCTAACCCACACCATATTGAGGTTTTAGGGCTAACTTCTCGCCCTTCTTATTGGCTTTGCCCTTCTTATTGGCGGGCTTAGAAGTACTGACTACTAGTGTTGCCTTAGTACTCTTCTTGTTAGCATCCTGAGTATATTTTAATAAATTAATCAGCTTAGGAATGGCAGTCACTACCTTATTCATCTGTTAGTCAAGCAAAAACTGTGCATAACTATTAAGCAATGATTATAGTATAAGGTTTATAGCTAGCTCTTGCCTCAAAGTAAAACCAAGATTCTCCAACCTTTAGATGTAACCATACAAGATAGCAGATGACCCTTCTACCATTTCACACCAGAAAAGTGCCTTTAAGAGCTCATATCTTTCAGTCCGTGCTTTTTCTTCAAAAAGAAATCTTAGATAAGTAGCCATGGCATGAGAGGTTATATCCTCGCACTGCTACTGGAGATCATTCTACATAGCATCCAATATAATGCTGCTAGCCATTTCATCCTCTTGCTTAAACTTATTGTAAGCTTGTCTAACTTCATTAGTAGAGTTGGCTACAAGTTATCATGGATAAGCACAATCCAATACATGGGCTATCTGTTTACCTCTTCAAACAATTTCGATTTGCCAAATCTAGTCAATGTAGTTGGATTCATTCAATTTTTATTCGAGAATGCCATAAAATCAACTTTTCCTGACATATATAAAAATCTAGAGAAAAAATAAAAATAGTGTGTCATTAATAACATCATGTATATTAAAAGTATAATAAGGTCTTTTATTAGCTTTTATCTCCGACTATTTTATTTTGAATTAATAGCCCTTAACTACTAATCCAAGAAGGTCGTGCTTTGCCTTCCTTAGTGAGTCAGTATCCAATGACCATTAAGCCCAATCTTGACTATGCCTAATAAACTGGAACTTAATGTTAATAGGTAACATCTTTTATATCAATCATATAAATAAATGATTACTAAGTCATTAGGTTCTTAACTTCTCTTGATACTTATGTTAACTCTTACAACATAATTCCCCAAATCGGCTTATAAAACATTTTACCTTTGGTAAGCCCAACAAATAAAATAATTTATTTAAATCCAACCCATTTTTAAAAACTTGGATATACCCCATGTTAAAAAGGCTTGAGTATGCCCAACAACCTAAATGACATGAAGCTCTTCAACCTTATCCTAAAAAATGGAAGGCCTTATATTTATATTCCTTTTAAGGGATTTACTTCTTTTTATGTCATTTTGAAACATATAAGGCGGGTATGTGCAATTGTGCATCATGCATGGTTCTGGTTCATGCATGTAGTGACATGCTCATGCATCTCATACATTCAATATAGCAATTTATAATATGATGATTATGAGCTTTAAGTCTAAGGTCAAACCTATGTTATGCATGATTTTACATACCCTAAAATTTGAAAATGAAACTATTTTATTACAAATTTAGTCTTGGAGTTCTACTTTTGATCACACCATATTCCCTTGCTCCATTGGCGTCCCTTTATTCTTCTTTTACAACCTATGTAATCTAATTATAAACTTTTATAGTAGAAACCCCAAGTTACTTTTGGAGGGAAGTAGATGAGAAAAGAAGTATAAAAGAAATGAGGAAAGGTAGGACACACAAGCCTTATTTACCAAAATTTGTAAAATGGATATGCTTAATCACATTGGCTAAGTCCATAATCATCATCATACCATGCATCCATTCATCTATACATTCATAATGCATAAATATATAATCTTCTCTTATCAATTTTTGGTTTAAATTTTAAAACAGTTTAATGGGCTTGCTTTTGAAAACATATGGGTTTGCTAGTTTTGAATGAATTACTTATTAACTTAAATAATTATCCAAAAATTATATATTAATTATTTAATCACACTTTAAATATCAATATATCATTGTGAAGTCAAAATAGTAAAAACTAGTTAAACTCCTTATCATGCTTAAATTGCTCCACTTAAACGTTTTAATTCAAATAAAATACTTACTAATCTCAAAAATTAATAAAAATTAATATAATACTTATAATGTGAACGTTTTGTACAATAAGTGATACTAAAGCCATATGTTATTAAATAATTAGTTAGAAACATAGACCGGGTATATTTCATCATTATAGAAAGAAATTTTATAGATCCTCTATAGAGTGATTAGTGAATTCCTAAGTTTATTGTTTTTATTAATCACTGTATGGGAGCATGTTTCACCTATTAGGTGTGACAAAAGTCCTTATCCGGATGAGGAGCAATTGAGAGATGATGATGTCTAAACCAGATGCAAAATTTATTTCCATATGCATGGCATCTGTAGCTCTATAGGTTATTTAGTATAATGTTAAATAATGTAGAATAGTGTAGCCTAGCATATGCCATGCCTATGCTATATCATCCCACATATCATGCCTATGCCATGTCATCTCACATGCCATTCGTATGTTATGTTTTCATTTACCATGATTATAATATCATATTTACCATGTTATATCTACTATGATTATTGTCATGATATATCATGTTGTGTTGTTATTTCATGCTTATGAATGCTCACCTGCCTAGGATAATTAACTTGGCTAATATGATAAAATAAAACTTGAAACTTTGACATAATAGATCTTCATCACTTGAACCCATCTTTGAAGGGTTTGACTTATCACTCATGCTATGGGTCGGTTGAACCAAATCTAGAACCATCTATTGGTGACTCCATCTTGTAACCCTTTTAAGTGTGTTTCATTCCTTGAGGTAGCCCTCGAGAAGACTACACTTTCACTGCAAGCAGACCTCCGATATTGTCTATCATAAGCCTCACTTTGGATCATGGTAAAAGCCCCACCCATAATGCTGACTCTATAGGGGATCTATGGTGAAAGAGTGATGGCATTGAAATCTTAAAGTTTTATATCAATTTTCTCATTCTATTTGGGTTGGTTGTATTGCATGTCACATACATTGTTTACGTCTATACACCATCATTTATCTCGTATCAAACTGGTGATTATAGGTGAGTGAGTACCTTAGACTCCATTTGACTCCTTAGGAAAGTAAATTTGCCTTCACCACTCACTGCCTTGTACTAAGGATCATTGATGACTCTTTGAATGGATAGACATTAGGTATAGTCTTATATCGATGATTCCACACCTTGTAGAAATTCGGTCTTAGAGTTTCCTCTTTTGTTCATGCCTTGCTCCTTTTGCCTCTTTTACCTTCTTTTGTAACTCTTTTACAACCTATGTAATCTAATTACAAATTTCAATAATAGAAACCTCAAGTTACATTTAGGGGGAGTAGATGAGAAGAGAAGTATAAAAGATTTTAAAGAAAAGGTAGGACTCGCATACCCTATTTACCAAAAATAATAAAATGATGCATATGCTCAATCCATCCATACATTCAAAAATGCTTAAATAAATAATCTTATCATAATGTCATTTTGGTTTTTTCATTTTAAAATTCAATTAAACTTTCCCTTTTAAAATAGTTATTAAGCTTGCATTTGAAAATAAATGGTTTACATGTTTTGAATTCTATTTGAATAAATTATTTATTAAATTAAATAATCATCTAAAAAGTAATATCTTAATTATTTAATCACTTTGAATATTAAAATATCAGTTAGAAATTAAAACAGAAGTCAAAACCAACAAGAATCCTTATCATGCTCAAATTGCTCCTTTTAAGAGTTTTAATTCAAAGAAAATACTTATTAATCTCCAAAATTAATAAAATTTAATTTTTATAACCTTTATTGTGTCTAAAACATTAAAATACATGAATTAATGAAAAAAATAAGCAATTAGCATTGAAAATCTGAATATACCAAAATTGGATTTCCTATGCATATATGAACATGATTTCCATAAAATCACATCCAAATCAAACCATAATTCATTCAAAATGCTTCATCATCAAGTTAACACAATAATTAATTGATTCATTACATTTCCAATAATTAAACATGCAATAATCAAGTAATAAAATTAAGAATAATATAAAAAATCTATTTCAGTTTTCAATAAGAGCATGCACAACATATGAATTTTTATCTCATAAAATTTCCATATATGTATTTAGTTTTTTTTTTATAGAAACAAATTTAATTTAATGAAGACTAAGTAGTCAAAATTTGAAATCCGAATTCAATCAATAAACCTTTCAAAGTTGAAAATACCGCTAGCCATAATTATAGTCAAAAATCAAAATCTTATGCATTATATGTATAGATTGCAACACCAAATCTCTCTGATACCATTGTTAGTTTATGAAAATGTGTTTGATAGTGAAAGGTATAATTTAAAATTTTTTTAAACATGTTTTATAGTGGATCTAGCAATTCTATTCATAGAATACATCAAACATAGAGAAGATTATTAAAGAGATTGAAAAACTCACTTCTAAGTAGATCTCCTTCTTTCTTGTCATTTTGAAAAGTTGTAGCTAAATTTTCAATCTTGAAGGTAGAGGATCTCCAAAATATCTACACAATCAATGGAATGATTAGTAACCAATATTATAAGTTTTGTTTAGAGACTAGTAAAACAAAACAGAAAAGGAATGGATGAAGAGAAAGATGAATTTAGTTTCTTCTTATTGATCTTCTATAAAAAATTTGAATTGGTCTTTTTGTTCTTGAGCTTCTAATTTCTTAAAACCAATGGAGGAAGGAGGTAGGAAAAATTCCTTCTTCTATAACCCTAAAAGTTATGTTGGATAACTTATAAAAACCTAACTAGGTTTTAGGTTACTTAAGTAATATGCATATGCATGTCACATGCTTCAAGCATGTGACTTGCATGCGCATGACTTAAAATCCCTCTAGAAGAAGATGGCAATCATGTGCACTTTTTGTTAATTCATCACACATGAATAAGTCATGTAACAATCACATATTGATTATTAATTAATTTAATTCTGTCTAAATCCACATATACCATGCATGTAAAACATATCATCTTAAATCACTTGTATCTTTAGTTTTACTCATCAAATTTTAGTGATCTTGGTATCAAATAGAAGCTATTTTCATGATCTTTCTAATGAACATATAAGATCTAAGTTATCTCATAACCACAAAACATTATTTCATTGACATTCATTCATTATTATCATTCCTCTTACTTTTAGTGTGCGACCTTTTGGGTTATTGACATGTTGGCAACATATGAGCATATTACTAAACTTCATTTAATAACATCATATATAAATCAAGAGTGGTGCCTAGTCATACATCATGACTAGCCAAATGTCAAGAAGTCATTAGTTTGACTACAACCCTTCCATATAAGATTCCATGTAATAAACTCCTTTCACCATCCGCTATCTTATTTAGGTTTGAGTATAGATTGATGTCAACTTAATGAATAATCAAGTGTGTTAGATCATGCCCTAAATTTGATGCTTCATGTACCATAATCTTTATTCCTAAAATGATTTTATGAAACTCATTCATCAATAGGCATTCTACTTTGGCCAAAGATTCATGAATAAAGAATATTACATGAATCAATGAGATAAAACCCCTACACTTAATCTAAAGTGGTGAATCCTTTATTGATAAATAAATACCTTCAACTACTTTACACTAAATCCAACTTCCAAGTTATGAACTCCTCCTATGGAGGAATAAAACATAGGAGTCAAAACATAGTGATCCATGATTAAGATAACCTTGTTATCTCAAGTCTTAAGGATACTTGCACTACTGATATGAGTGAGATATATTTCATAGACATAGATCAATTATCTATATGAAATATCACTGCCAAGGCCTCCAATGAGTCAGTCCCCTACTGCTCATCCATATATTCACTTTAAACAACTCTTATCATGATGAATGAGAATCATCCCTTAAGGAAGTATAACATGTGTTGATCTTAACTGCATTAATAATATACATTCTTATTAATACATTGATTAAGGATAATTTAGTTATTGAACATTTGAACATAATAAGAATCTCATTTCATAAACTCTTTATGAATTCCTTTGTACTGTTCCAATATCTTGGAATTCATTATCTAGTTAATAACCTTTCAAGCAAACGAAATAATGAATAATGCCTTTTATTGATAAATCATTCAATTAAATACAATAAAACAAAATGCTCTAAAGCATACACTAACATTCGGGTTGGTTGTATTACATCTCACATACATCATTTACATCTACACACCACTATTTACCTTGTATCAAACTAATGATTGTAGGTGAGTGAGTACCTTAGACTCCATTTGACTTCTTGAGAAAGTAAATTTGCCTTCACCATTCGCTGCCTTGTACTAAGGATCATTGATTATTCCTTGAATGGATAGACATTAGGTATAGTCCTATATTGATGATTCCATTAATTTAGATAGGTTGTGGATAACGTGGCAAGGTACTTTAGCCTATTTTTTACCCGACCAAAGCCCATGTAGCTAACCATAACAACATTCCAAAACTAAGACCCTTTATTCACATGCTATATGGATCTATGCCTTATCATATTAGTGGATTTGACTAAATCCAACTATTTTTCTCACCTCATATTGCTCTACTAAGAGTTAGAATTCTTTCATTATTATGTATGATTGCATAATTTCATGCCTATTCCATTGACATTCTCTTATCATAACAATATGATCATGTCATATTGCTCTAATTAAAGTCAAAATCATTTTATGGTTCTATGATGGTTGCATAATCTCATGCCTAGTTAATTGGCATTCTTTTATTATAACAATATGATCATGTTGAAATGTTGTTAGATTTTTATTGTAACCCCTTAATGATTAGGTAATGATCATCCTTTTGCTTGCTTGGCATGCTGAGAGTATCACACCTTGAGTTCCAAGTGTAACTCCATACTAGCATCCCACCTAGGAGATTTTATACCAACCAATCTTCTTAGAGGTATAAGAGTAGTAGGGAAAGCTATTGTGTACTACATGTTCACTAGCCTTTTCATATTTTCTATCCAACACACATACATGCATGCTCACGCATTATTTTGCAATCATAACGCTGGATGTTTCCTAGCATAGGTCATGCATACATCTTACATGTTGCATCATATGCATCACATGCAATCACATGTACATACACACACATATATGCTAACTCTCTCTATCATGTGTAGAAACATATCAGACTCATAGCCTACTAAGAATGTTGCTTCCCCTTTTGATACCTTTTGCTCTATGTTTAATGATATCTCGCTTATTACTATTCAATAATTGATTGATTGTCATTATGTTGGATGATGTCTAGTGACTTCAAGACTCTCCTGTAATCATAGATCTAGGAGGCTCTCAGTTTTAAAGATTTCATTAGCCTACCAGCTCTTATAAAGGATAAATGGAAGGCAGTCAACCTGTATGACGTTAAGATAGATGATGAGGTCTAACTCTATATACATGATGCTTGTAAGTTTGAGACTTCTAAACTTGAATAAAAGATAGAACATTTATAGTCTACCATGAAGACTAAGGTGATAGGCTTTGATATGGATTTTGATGAGTTCTCAGTTTGGGCTATCAAGGGGCTGCCTGTTAAGTTAAAGCTCTTGGTTGTTCTTAGGTACAATGGGGTTGGTGATCCAAAGAATCATCTAAAGACCTATACTAAGATGATGAGTATAACAGACTTATTAAATGAGTAGATAATCTAACTATTCTTTATCTCATCAGAGGGAAAAATACTGGCCTGGTATCATAGTCTTAACAAGGCAACCACAGTCAAGTAAAGGATTCTTTGCTTTACATTTTATAAGTAGTATGGGTTCAAGTCCTGATTTGATGTTACTCTATTAGATCTAGAGATGGTAAAGTAGAAAGCTAATAAGTCTTTCATGGAATACGTTAGCTTATGGATGGATAAGGTTGCACTGGTCAAATATGATTAACAAGCATATAATGGGGTCACTACAACTATACCAGGATAAGTTGAAGTATCAGACTTTTCATATCTTTGAGAATATCTACCTAGTTAGCTAGAGGATTGAGTAGACCGAAGGCATTGAAGAAGTAGGAGTCTTCCTTGATCAAACCCAAAACCATAAAATACACCCAAACACAAGACAAAGCCTAATATGTTAATGCCTTACAAACGCTAAATCCTATGCTCTAAAACATTACCAAATCCAAAAGGTACTTAAATCTTAGGATGCCACTTTTCAAGGTCTTCAAGTGTCTCTTAAAAGCAAAATTCATTAAACCACTTAAGCTAAAATTCCAAACACCACCCCCATCCTTAGTAGATATTAAACCCTACTATTATTACCACTAGCATCACAACCACAAGAATTATGATTATTGCTTTCTCAGATGGATCATTCAAAGCCTCATTAATTTTGGTGAGCTCAAAGATCCTAAGAAATTGAAACCATCTACCAAAATAAACCTATTACCTAAATACCACAAAGCTAATTGAATTTACATGATCCAATCAAGGTTTCTAGAATCCATAGTTCTTAACTCCTTTTCTCCTGTCGATAGTGAGAAGATTGCTCATTTACCTACTATCAACTTTTAGCCCAATGGTGGGTTTAACATTGGTGCCATTGATATATGGTATAATAGTTTAAAGGATGATGTTGCAGCTATTTAGGGTTTCATTAAGTTTTAATAGTAGAGGTTTAGAAGCCAAAGAAAGGTGAGTCAGCTGGAGCTCCCAAGGCAACCAAGCTAGTGCCTAAGATTCCTAATTAGCAAAAGGGGTTGACTACCAATAATATGTTCTTTTAAATTTGTAACATGACTTGAAGTGGTAAGGTGTTCACTCCTCCCAATCTCAAGAAGAAAATCTTCCAAAGAAGTCAACTGAGGCTAGACCCATTGGGGATGAGGTTTGTCTAAGCAGTGCTCTAGCTTCATAATGACAATGTAGTCATCAAACAATTAAAGAAGACACAAACTAACATTAGTATCTTGGACTTGGTGCTATCTTCCTAGCAACATCAATGGGCCATTTTGAGGTACTTTCTAGCATGAAGATTTCTCCATCTACCTCTACCTTCAGCATAAAGAGTTAGTTGGTGAATTAGAAGTTGAAATCTAGCATGTGTGAGCGTCGGTTTCTGCCGGGGCCCAGAGTGAGGCTTGCGAAAGTCACGGACCAGGGACCGCACTTAGAGCGAAAGCGTAGTCTTCCTAATGGAGTCACCACCGGATGGTTCCGGATTGGTCCAACCGACCCATAGCATGAGTGCTAGTTAAACCCTTCAGAGATTGGGTTTGGGTGGTGGAGATCTATTCTATGAGTTTCCAAAATTGATTTTACTATTTTAGTTGGGATTAATTGTCCTAAGCAGGCAAACATGCGAGCATAATTGTAAACACATAGCGCGTCATATGAATTGGCTTTGCAAAGTTGCACGTAGAATGACATATAAGGCTATATGGCATTTAGATGGCATGGCATATGAATGTCATGTGATATAGCGATAAAAGTAACATAGCATATGCATGTCATATGAGTATGAATG
>CANYBF011991827.1:0-11796 GCA_948192965.1 Dalechampia spathulata
TATAGTATCATATAATTTCTGATTCCATACTTGATTAGCCTTTTATAAATTTATATCTTTCTTAATAACATAACTTTACTTAGCTTAATTATTCCTTTAATATCTCAGTATATATATAATCATGTAATAATCATTCACTAATCTTTGTTCAATTTTATTATATATATATATATATATATATATATATATATATATATATATATATATATATATCCTTATTATTCTTCATATAACATTTTATTTACGTTTGACCATTTATATATATATATCTTATGCCTTTGAATATCTTTATAAAATTTCTTATATTAGGCTTATTTAAATCTTTTATCAAGAACAATCACCTTTATTATAATAAACACCATTTAACGTAAACCTTTCCTTTATCTCATGCTTAATTAATCTTACATAAATTAATTCTCCTTTATCTTATTGATTTTATTATTATTTTTATCTATGTTTTTTAAAAAAAAATCCTCTGATACAACTATAGATATAGTACCTTATTCTAAGGTCCCATCATATAATGCTTTTAAAAAAAACTCATGTTTTTATTTCATGACATCTTATTCTATAATCATCTTTAAATCATGTTTTATCTTAACTTTTACTGCATTTAAATCATTAATATTATATCTAATCTTCCCTTTGTAGGATATTCATCATGCTTAATTTATAGCTTCATAGTAGTCCCATATTTGCTAATTGTCGCAACCACAACTCAAACTTTACGTAAACTTCCATCTTATTCATCATTCTTTAATCTTTCTTATAACAATTCTATACCATCAATTTATTTATTTCCTTAAAGCTTCTTATTAAGTACTTAATTTTTCCTATGAACTCATCATTTTTAAATCTTATTTAACTTAACTTAATATCATCAATTCAATTCTTTTTAAAGCTTCTTATAATGCTTCATACAATAATTATGTATGTTTTTCCATTAGTCAATGCCATTGACTCCCAATGTAGTGAGACAAATTGTATTAAATACCTTTTTGTTTTTTTATTCCTATCAATATCTATACCTTATCTTATCTTTATTTTAATAATTAATTTCCCTATTTAATTTATAGCCATACTTTAATCATTTAAACTATCTTAATAATCTTTGCCGTATACAACCAAGTTCTTCTTAATTCATATTAATATCACTTTGTCTTTTCTAAATTATTGTACTCATTCCTTATCTTTCCATTTTAAAAGATCTTAACATTATTAGTCATATAATCAATTCATCATTCCATATAAATCATTTGCCTTATTTTTTTTTAAGTTATACAACCCCAAATCATAAAGGACTTAATGAAGTAATAACCTTAATTTTAATTAAAATTATATACTATCATTAATTAATAACCTATTTAAATGTCCAATTGTCACTTAATACCGTTAATTATATATTTATTGGAGACCATTTTCTTAGAATAGCCGAAAACTTAAATTCTATCTTTTGCATAAATAACATAACATGTTTTAATTCTACATTCTTATATTTTATCGTATATTTTTCTTTTCAAAGAACCTTACTAACTTAATCATTTTAGCAATACTTATGCCATAATGAAATCATCATCTTATGAAAACATGTCTTTACGTCTACAGGCATATCTTTCAAAAATCAACCGCACCTTTTAAAGCATCATAATCTTAACTTTCTTAATCTATTCATAATTAAAAATCTATAGATTTTAATAGAAGCTTCTAACTTACCTTTAATCTCTTCTTTTTTACTTAGTTTAACCAGCTTATGAATTTAGCAAGGTAAAGAAAATGCAAACGCAACACCAACACCAACATAACACACACGCCACATCCACTATAATCACTCTAGTACATCACTAAATTTTCTAAAATTAAAAATCAAAAGCTAAACCTCTAATACCATCAGCACCCATTCGGCCTCCTCATGAAAAACCACTAATCAATTTGGCCAAACATGATCATAATCAGAAATGTATAAATCTAACAATTTAACATCAAAAATTTACTCACATCTCAACAAAATTACTAAAAACCGAATAACCATTGATCTTCTTTGAGAGTTAGGCTCGTTCTTCTTACCAACATCCCTTAAAGCCTTCCAAACTTCATCTCTAACCTAAAACCACACATGCATGTCAAGATCCAACAAGGAAATGGTGTCTGGATGGCTTTTGAGTTGCGGCTTCAAAATGAAAACTCATGGTTTGTGGGATTTCAATCTTCCTTTGGTAAGAAACAAGGTACCATGTTGCGGTTGTTTATGTTTTTAAACAGAATAGAAATGGGTTGTGGTTTGAGATATTTCTTTGTAGGTGTTTTAATTTCTTTAAAACTGAATGAAACAAGGAGTAAAAGGAAACCGTATAAACCAGATGAGAGTATGCGACTGCCATGGAGGTTATGATAAGTATGACAGAAAGGAATGAAAGAAAAGAAAGAAGAAAGAGTACTGAAGAGGAGGGTACAACTGTCTGTTCAAAAATGAGGGAAAAAAGAAGAATATGTGATATAAGAACCCCCCCCCCCTCCCAAAAAAAACCATATATAACAAAATGTCTTTAGGGCAGCCTTATGTTACTTACCGTACACCCTCATTAACCTGAGATATGTATTTTCATATGTATACACTCATGTCCACCTCATTAATCCTTAAGTATATATGTGTATACTAAAATACGTCTCCCAAAATATCTTTAATGCAAAGTTAATATATATATCAATCTATTTGTTTTTTAAATGTAGTATCCATTCATATTTAATTTACCCAAAATACCTTGACTTGTATATACACCCAATAATACCCGAAGATACTATCTAATATATTAATTATTATCTTAATATACATTAAGTTAGTAAATCCATAATTCAATAAAATAATATTTCTTGCTTTATTCACTACTTTCCATACCCCTATTTAATTTCCAATACTCCTTTTTAAATTATCCATACAAATAAATTATCATTATTATTTTTTTGTCCCAAATAATAAAATTGTATTTTATTTAATATACATCTCCCATGTTTATTTATAATTCATTAATTTAATTTCCACATCACCTTTTTATTTCTTAATTAACTTACACTAAATCATATTCATTTCATCACATGCCTCATTAATATAGATCAATTAAATATTCAATATTCCAACTCATGGCATAATTTTAATTTTTTTTGACAACATAAATCAATTTCTAAATTCCTTTATATTTTCTTTTCTATTTTGTTTTGATCTTATGCTAAATAAATCATCTTAGGTAAATATATCTATGTTGTTTTTTTCCTAATCCATAATTATTTCTATACATATAGTACTCATACATAATTCTTCACATAAAAATCATAATTTATCTTAATTCCTCCTTTACATGCATTTTCATGCTTACAAAAATTATTTCACCTTGATTTATGAGTATTTTAATCATTCATCCTTATTTATTAAATCAAACTTATTCCGTACATATGACTTAATCTATGATCATCTTATCATCTTGCCTTAAACGTCATCAATATTTGTAAATCCTTATCGTATATTTATACTTAAAAATAATTCAGTAAAATCATCAATTTGTAATCCTTAAAGGAATAATTTCCTCTACTCATTAGTACTGTATACTCTAAACCTTGAGAATGTGACAGAATAACTTAATAAAGATGCTGATGCTGATGCTTGTGAGTCTACGATAGATTAAAGTTGACTCCCTAGGGATATCAAGACTTATAACCCAATGTCAGTGTTAGGGAGTTCGGTGCTTGGGCTAAATGATCAATGTTGATCATGTGGTGCTTCTATTAAGGCTTGCAACTCCATTGGGAAAGAAAATGTAACTTGTAACCCAATATTGACATTAGAGGCCTAGTGCTCGAGTTAAATGATCAATGTTGATCATGTGGTGCTTATGTTGAGGCTTGTAACTTAATTCTACCACTAGGAGTTTGATGCTTAGGCAAATTGATCAATGTTGATCCTACAATGCTCATGTTGAGGCTTGCAACCCAATTTTGCTACTAGGAGCTCGATGCTCAAGTAAATTGATCAATGTTGATCTTGTAATGCTTATACTGAGGCTTCCAACCCAATTCAACCATTAGGTGCTCATTGTTTGGGCGAGGCAATCAATGTTGATATGTGATGTTTATGTTAAGGCTTACAACCTAATTCTACCATTGGGTGACCGTTACTTGAGCAATTCAATCAATGTTAATTAGTGGTCATCTACAAGATTGATGGCTTTACTACAAGGCTTAAAAATCATTTGAAGTCTAAGTTTAGATGCTTACTACTAAGGTTTAAGAACCAAATGCTTGATTCTATGATCACTGCCAAATCTAGTGGTCAAATGTGGAACCTGGGTGATAAACTGTTGGATTAAGGTCAAACAACTGTTGGTTTTAAGGTGATCAACTATCAATCAATGCTTTCACCATCAAATATGTGTCTGATATCTCTAAAAATTGCATTTGGGACTCATTATCGGAGTTTGACACTTTCTAGTTAATGACTTGACCAGTAGTTAAAGGTTTGACTAAAATTGATTATTTATAAGATCAATTTTATATCTATACCAGACATAGAAAAGTAATTTATTAGTGAAATTAGAATTGAAATGGTTTAGAGAAAATACCTAGATTTTTGAGTATAAGTCTACTGGATTTTGATTAATTTTCTAAATTTCTCATATGTTGCAGGTTATAAAAATTAGACTTACTAGGGAAATGATCTCCAAAAATTATGAAATTTTCATAGCAAGTTAAGTTTAATGAGTGCATCTTCATGGTAGTATTGTGCACATTGGCAGACCTCCCCCATGGTCGGTGCATGTTAGCACTTTTTGTGATGTACGGAGCACATTATGCCACATGTCATAGATGCTTAGAGTTTAGGCAACTCTATTAGGGATTCAGAGGTTTAGGTTTTCAATAATTTGACCTAGGATCAAGTAAGAAGAAGATAATTATATTGGCATAAAACTGAATGGAACTGGCTTAGAATATACCTGGGTAGGCATCATTGATGTTGATTATTGTTCTTTAGATGAATGTAGATCCGTCTTGATCCATAGCATAGCATGCCTCTTCCCAGATATGTCAAGGTATCAACACATAGAGATGAGTGACATATATTGATCGAGTTCCCTGAGCATCATCTTTTCTTCTTAGGGGAGCATATCATCGACTGGTATCAAGGGTCAACAGGTTGGGTAGAGCCCACCATACTTCCTTGGATGATGTTCTGGTCATCCTGCATCAGTATTAAGCTAGAAATTATAGCTACATTGATAGGTTTTTTAGGAAGTAACCACCTATTAGAGTCAGCGATAGATTATCCGACCTTCATTCAAGCACAATTGTTAGGTCAATCGATATTTCATGATCAAGGGTGTAGTACTATTTGTAGTGGTGGTTCTTATATATTATATTAACAATCGAAAGATGGTCGAAAGAAAAATCTTTATTTGATAGGGCTTCTTACTATACCTATGAATTCCATTGGACCCAGAAATGATACATTGGAAGAATCCTTCTACCTGTAGAGGATAGAGTACTAAGGTTAGCTGATCTCAAGGTTAGCCTGCTACTTTTGGCAAATAGAGAGGATCATGTGGTTTTGCTATAGCTGGGAGCTCTAAAGGGAGAGGTACCTCTAAGAGGGTGTGGATTATAACATCTGAGGCAACATTAAAGGTAGAAGCAGTAAGTATTGAGGTGCCCTAAGCTTTGGGTACCTTCATAGCTTCTTTAAGAATAACTTCTGTGGTCATAAAATTCTTACATGCAGCCATATGATAGGGATGGACACCCCCATGAGGTGATGTTTCAAGTGCTTGAGAGAGAGAAGATTGCATTCTCTCCTCCAAACACCACTCATGTAAGTAATTCTCTGTTCATTGGCATGATTTTAATTCTGTTGAACTCTAATTATGATATTAATGACCTATGCAGATGCCTTGGGATGCCATGGCAGATGTCTTCCAGCTATTGATTAGGCTACATTAGCATCATAACACAAAGATGCTAGAGTTACATGTGAGTACCTCTAACTTATATTATATGAGATGTTTATACATGTATGCTTGACTTATATACCCATATGATTATACAATGCAGGGATGCGATTGTGATATGGCTGAGTCATGTAAGGTTTATGTCCAGATCATGCGATGGATGATAACTAACATCACCCGTTTGATTGAGCGTCTGGCATGCTACAATATTCTGGTAGAGTCTTCTAGCCCCAGCTTAGAGGATGGTCAAATTGGCGATGATAATGATGAGCAATGATCTAAAACTAGCCTCTATAGTGCTATGCTGCATCTCTTGATTTATGTATTAGGAAAAAAGAGTAGGATTATGCAACCTTGCATGGCTTCTGCTTAGTACACTTAGGTTGTGGTGTATAGACAGTAAAAAGTCATCGTATGCTAGAACATTGTATCTTTTGAATTTGCTTGCTACTATTATTCTTCTGCAATAATATTATGCATTATGTTCTATTATCAAAACATAACTCATTTATTCTTTTATGTAGGAGTAGGTAGACGATGGCTCAACAATCACTTTCTGCTTTTCGTACCCTTTCTTGCCAGTGGGTGATACCGAGTGGAGATGATTGAGTAAATTTGGGCTTCAGTACTTGAAGATGTTTTAGGAAGTCTCCATCAATTTTGCTTTTTTGCATATCACCATACAGTTTTAGGATCCAGTGGCTCATGTCTTCTAATTCAAACACATAGAGTTGTGCCTAATGTATGAGTTCACCACTATCCTCAAAGTCTCGTGTAGCATGATGACAATGCTGATAATGTCAATACTTATAGGAGAGGTGATTCCCTATCTAATTAAGGTATTCGACATCAGCCTTATGATAGCAAGGTCAATTCTAACTACAGAGAGCTTTGTAGATCTCTCTACCATCTTTTGATTGTACAGTCATAAGTTGGTGACCACCCCTTCATGGTTGAGGGTAGCTGGGTTTGGATTGTTGGTGTATTGCTTGTTCATTGATCCATTTGGATATAAGGATATGATGATTAGTCCAGTGATAGACCAAATGGAGCAGGGTCAAACCCCTTTTCCAATGATCATAGCAGAGATGATCCTTAGACTAGACAAAGCGAGAGAGGGTCAGTCTAGTGGTAGTCCGCTTCTATTGCAGGTATGGATTCTAAGCCACCTTTGTAGGTTTTCAACTTAGAAAAACTATATTTTACCCTAACTTTTGCATGAGTCGCCTCTTATAAGGTTTTCGGCTCATCAATGTCACACCCAGCCCATACTTAGGGTAACATGCTCCTGTCGCATAAGTCACGGTCCTCCCCTAACGAATGAAAAACCGTAACTCATACGACAAGGGAAGCGTTGACTTAAAATCTATTAAGGTTCATATGGGTACACGTCCCTGTATTCTATGGTGGAAAATGAAGTAGCGTGGCATACATTCACTCGCACACATAATACCCTAGAGAACATTCACTCATTCATACAATTCATGGAGGAAATCGATGGGCTTATATTATATACATGCAATTCTAGTCATACAATCAAGTAGAATATTCCTCTACAGTTACACCTCAAAATACATAGTATACTACTGCCACAAGACTAACAGACCTACTCTAACAAAAATGACTCGAAGTATGCCCCTGAGGTCCCATACCACTTTGAGAACCAGCTTCTCCGCTGATGACCTCTATCACTGCTTCTCGTACCACTCTCCCGAGGGCTCTGAACCTACGTTCATCAAATGATAAATGCTGAGTATAAAACTCAATGGTGCTATGCAAACATATGTCAAACACATAAACATCATTTATCATACAAACCGTCATAACACATATACACAATATATGCAATGCAAATGTAACAGTGCTATACATTCTTTGCCTTCCTCATTTCCCTCATTCACTCTTGTTTTCCTGTATTGTGCACATTCCTTTTGCACATACTGGGTCCTTGTAGGTACCGGTACTCATCTCCCGAAGGAGGGTAGATAAATGTATGGTGCTTTGCACCCTTTTCCTACTATAGGTCTCGAGACTCATCTCCCTTTTAGGGAGGGCAATAATTTAAGTGATTCCCTTAGGAATCCCATCATTATTTGACCTAGTATGGCCTAGAGCTTATAACTCTGCACTCATTACCCTCTTTCTTTTCTCTCCTTCCTTTCCATCCTTTATTCCTATGCATGCCATGACCCTATTACATGCACTTATGCATCATTCCAATGAGAGGAATACATTCATTCCATCATGAAGTAATAACCTTACCAAATTCTAGCATAACAAGCATAAGCACGCATATAACTCATCATAATCAGCACAACATCAATAAAACTCATCAAGATAGTAGCATATCAGTACAACCCTCATGATCAGACTTTACTTACATCTCAAGGCATGGAAATAAGCCAAAACATAATAGTGGGTACAAAACTAATACAATCATAGCACTAACCTGAAGTGAAACTACTTCTACCGTAGGCTGATAATCCCGTCTCTAGTAATCACCAAGTTAAACTCTTATTTCGCACACCTTCCTGATCACTAAGGACTTTTCCTCTGATGGCTAATGGGGTTTAAGGAAGGTTTAAGGAAGTTAACTAAGGAAAAAGCCAATGAAAACCTTAATACTTATCCTTTGACTCGTCAAACTTAAGTCGTGTACGGTCATATGGATATTGGTACGCCCATACCGAACTAAAACTCTTGACAAGCACATTTTCCTATGAGGGACGGTATGCCCATACCATATTTGGTACACCCGTATGTCCACCATCCACCTGACAAACCCAATATCTTACGAGTTCACATACGGCTGGACCACCCTCTGGTATACCCATACGGTCTCCAGGAGCCTAAATCCCTCAAGTCCTTTATTTTGGTACACCCGTACGGTGACCCGTATGCTCGTACCACCCTTAAACCTCCTTCTTCCACTCTTCTTAAATGCATACTCAACAAACCTAACTCACAATCAATATAAACACTTCTAAAACCTCACTCCCAACATGCCAGCCTCGGTGTTCGCCCCTTACACTACAAAGATACATCAGTAAGGCGGTAACACCCACTCATCCTCTCCTATAACATAAAAACACGCGATAATATCCCATCATGAAATCAATACACTCAACATCATCATTGTTCATGCACATACATTCACAAGGCATTCAAAAATCAAGGAGCAATATCACATTTCAATCAATTAGCAAATAAACACTCACATACACAAGCATCTACCTACATATAGGCATACATTAGGACCAAACTACCAGGGTCTTATATGCGGGTATGACAACTCTCCCCTCCTAAAAAGAAAATTTCATCCTTGAAATTCTAACTTAACTTACTAGCAAATAAGTGCGGGTACTGTTCTCTCATAGCAGACTCTCTCTCCCACGTGGCTTCCTGTCCCGAATGATGGTTCCATAGGACTTTAACTAAAAGAATCTATTTGCTCCTCAGCTATTTGGTTTCCCGTGCTAAAATCTGAATTGGCTCTTCACTGTAAGATAAATTTTGCTACACCTCAATCACTTCAATTGGAAGAACATGAGAAGGATCTGACCTATACCGTCTTAGCATCGAAATGTGGAACACATTGTGAATCCGATCTAACTCTGGAGGCAAAGCTAATCTATAGGCTAGCGGTCCCACTCTTTCTAACACTTCATAAGGCCCAATAAAATGAGGACTCAATTTTCCTTTCTGGCCGAATCTTAAAATTTTCTTCCACGGAGACACCTTGAGAAAAACTTTATCTCTGACCTCATGCTCTATATCCCGTCTCTTCAAATCTGTGTAGGACTTATACCTATCTGATGCTGCTTTCAATCGTGCTCTAATCATTTGTACATGTTCTTCAGCTTGTTGTATCAAATTAGAAC
Organism: Dalechampia spathulata; assembly: GCA_948192965.1. NCBI lineage: Eukaryota > Viridiplantae > Streptophyta > Magnoliopsida > Malpighiales > Euphorbiaceae > Dalechampia > Dalechampia spathulata. The sequence goes on from CANYBF011991827.1 coordinate 9,869, forward strand.
CAATTAGCTATCGTTCACCAACCTCATCCCAGTGTAAAGGTGTTCGACATCATCTGTCGTACAAGGCCTCGTAAGGAGCCATCTGTATAGTGAACTGATAGCTGTTGTTGTAAGCAAACTCGATCAATGGTAAGTAGTGATCCCAACTACCTTCCCATTCCATAACACAAGCACGTAGCATATCCTCCAGAATCTGGATCACTCTTTCTGATTGGCCATCAGTCTGAGGATGAAATGCAGTACTAAACTATACTCTAGTACCCAAAGCTCTCTAGAAAGTACCCCAAAATTGTAATGTGAACCATGAGTCTCTGTCGGATACAATAAAGGATGGGATCCCATGTAGCCAAATAATCTCATCAATATACAGTCCAACTAACCTTTCCAAGCTATAATCCATTCGTACGAGTAAGAAGTGAGCTATTTTAGTCAACCTGTCCACTATTACCCATACCGCATCATGTTTGTTCTGTGTCATAGGTAGTCCGGTAACGAAATCCATAGTAATCCGATCCCATTTCCATTATGGTACCGGTAAAGGACTAAGTAATCCTGTTGGTACCTGATGTTCTACTTTAATGCGCTGACATACCAGACACTTAGCCACATATCCAGCAATATCAGTCTTCATACCAATCCACCAGTAGTACGGTTTCAAATCCCAATACATCTTAAAACTACCTAGATGATATGAACAAGCGAAACTATAAGCTTCTTCTAAAATCAGCTTCTTAAGCTTATCATCTGCAGGAACATACAATCTATCTCCATGTCTCAGGTTACCATCATGATCGATCCTAAAGAGTGAAGTCTTACCCAGCTAAACTTTTTGTAACTGCTTCTGGTACTCCTCATCATTCACTGCACTGCTTTGAATCTGATTGGTGAGCATTGGCTTTACTTGTAACTATAACTGAGCTACGATGCTATCAGATTGCATTATTAAGGAAGCATTCAACTGTCGTACCTCTTGAACTAACATTAATAGTGACTGTCTCAACCCAGTAGATAGTTTGCGGCTTAAGGCATCAGCTACTAAATTAGCCTTCCCCGGATGGTAGTCGATCACACAATCATAATCCTTTATCAAGTCAAGCTAACATTGTTGTCTTAAGTTCAGTTCCTTTTATGTGCCCAGGTAATTTAAACTCTTATGGTCAGTATACATGTAACAAAACTCCCCGTATAAATAATGTCACCAAATCTTCAAAGCAAAAACAATGGTGGCTAACTCCAAATCATGAGTCGGGTAGTTTCTTTCATGTGGTTTTAATTGTCATGAGGTGTATGCAATCACCCTCCAATCTTGCATTAGAACACACCCTAATCCATTAAGCAAAGCATCACTGTATACCACAAAATCTTTCCCAGCCGTAGGTAAGGTCAAAACCGGGGCTTGAGTCAAACATTCTTTCAGTCAATCAAAACTTGGCTAACACCCCTCTAACTAACTGAAAGGAACATCTTTTCTAAGTAATATCGTCAGTGGTAAGGTGAGCATCGAGAAACCTTTCACAAACCATCGGTAGTAGCCGGCTAATCCTAAAAAGCTACGAACCTCACTGACATTACGTGGAGTCGGCCAAGCAAGTATGACTTCTATCTTACTCGGATCTACCCTAATCCCCTCAGCTGAAATAACATGTCCCAGAAATGCTACTTGTTCTAACCAAAACTCACACTTAGACAGTTTCTGTTACACCCACGTTTAGGACCCTAGTAGTTTGTATGTATACGTATGATTGTTAGGGTGTATGTATGGATGTAGATGTGTATATGTATGTGTGTGTATGCAATTAATGGATATGATGTGATGATGTTTATATGAAAATGCATGTTAATGGAAGTGAGCATGATGGTTAAGTGTTTATGCTTGAATGTGTGGCTATAACTTGATGTGTATGTGTTTATTGATTTGGTTGAGTGTC
>CANYBF011992880.1:0-10343 GCA_948192965.1 Dalechampia spathulata
AAGAAGAGCCTGGTTTTGCTTTTCTTTTTTTTTTGATGATATAACCTTGAACAAACTCCATGCAATAAGATCAGAATTTGCTTATCTGTGCGATCTTTATTTAGATTCAAGCATGCATATACATCATGATGACATGAGCATATTTGATATTAATGTTGCATCAACATATGCATTTAATTTGGGCACTGCAGATTGTCCGATGCCTTGACTATCGACGAGGGAAAAGAAATTGAAAATGTTCTGAAAAGATATGAAAGGGCTCTTGCTTGGTCTTGTGAAGATATACCAAAGGTTGATAGGTGTATATCGGAGCATCATATTCCAATCCTATCGAAAACCAGACTCAGTTGAAAAAGAAAAGAAATAAAAAAGAAAAAGAAAAAGAAAAGAAAGAAAAAAAAGAAAAAGAAAAAGAAAAAAAACTGAGACAACTGAGACCAAGATTGGCACAGAAAGTGAAAGAGGAATATCATCTGTAGATACGGAGTACCTCATCGTATTATGGGGTACAGTTTCAAGGTAGAACCCGGGACTTGCCCTCAGGCTAATGGCGCAATTGAGGCTACGAATGAGAACATAAAGAAGATCCCAGCCAAGATGTTAGTAAGCTACAGGGACTAGTCTGAGGAATTACCACTAGCATTTTAGAGTTATAGAATAATGGCAAGGACGTCAATAGAGATCGGCTGAAGCTCTTTCATGTCTAGCCCGCTGGGATCCCATCCGATTCTCAGGTAAAAGTTAGGGTAGAGAGTTAGGTTGATTAAGGAGAAAACCGTTTACGGCTGATTAATCACGACAATCAAGTCATCGGGTGAAACAGTGCCTATTTGAAATACGTAATGGAAATGCAGCTCAAATGTCTTGTATGTTGATGAAATTGTGGTTCATATGCAAGCAAGAATTTAAAATAAAGTTCACCATTTATTACATGAAATTCTGACATCATTATCATTGCGTACAAATGCTAGCTTTGATTTTGTTCTCTATAGTGCAGCTCTCTATAATTCTCCTCTCTGTCGTCAGGATCGGATTGCTGCAGTAGCATCGCCACCCACTGACGATAAGGACTGGAAACCTCAGGACAAGCAACAATGCGATATGGGGCAATCTCCCTACAAGGCCATACCTGCTCCAAATGCTCCAGAAACCTCTGAGTCAGGCATGCTCCCTCGAACACAGGCAATCTGGCAGGCACGGTTTATGGAGACCCATACTGTCTACACAAACGTGAAGGGGTATAAAATGAACATCGGAGAAGACCCGCTAACTGCATATAGTTGGCATAAGTGGATACTGTTACTTGCCTGATCCTCCACCATGGACAGGTCCACCTAATCCTGTCGCCTGTCACCTCAGACAAATGATCTAGCCAGTCTGCTATAGTGGCACCCTGCTACCAAGGAGGCAACAGTCGTCTCGACCGGAGGCTACGCGGCGTATACCAGCTCAATCTGACTGAAGGGATTTCCAGTAAGCCCAACTTCTCCAATAACCAAATCTGAAAAAAAAGAAGAAAAAAGAAAAAAAAAGAAAAAAAGAGCTCGCTGAGTTGAAAATCTTACAAAAGACGGCTCAGGCAAAAGTTAGAGCGACCCACTGAATTGAAAACCCCGAACGGGGCAGTTCAGGTAAAAGTTAGGGTCTCAGCAAAAATAAAGCCCAATGAGCTGAAAACCCCACAAGGGGTGACTCATGCAAAAATAAGGGTAAAAATACAGCTTTCTAAGTTGAAAACCTGCAAAGGCAGCTTAGAAGCCATACCTGAAGCAGTAGGGGACTTCCTCCCGTGAGCTCTCCGTCGGTACGTCACATATCATCCAATCCGATCAACGTCTCTGCTAAGATGAGGGGATATGGATCTCGGCCCTCTGCTATATGATCTAAGACGGAGGTAGATCAAACAAGGCTACCATCTACCGCATCACCTCAGACCCAGAGACTGATGGTACCACAAGCTGTGCGTAATCCAGTCGGTGACTCCATGATGGCCCTAAACTCCTTAAGTAAGGGGCATATCTCAAGGTCTCGCATCCGGAAAACATGATCAGTAGAGTCCCAAAAGCTGGAGGCAGCCCTCAGAAAGTCAGGGTTTATCTTCACATGGTGATAGGCACTCAAAGCATGTAGCCCGAAAGGCTCCAGCTTCTTCAAACCCGGTGCAGTCAACCCAGTGAAGAAGTCATCCAACGAGTTGGTCTGTCGTGAGTCAGTAGATACCGCGGATGGTGAAGAGCGCGCAGTCCTTTTCCCAAGTACCATCCCTAAGCCGCAATCCTCAACCTGTACAAAGAGACACAATAGCCGATCAGAATCAACAGCACATGCATTCATACGATCATGCATACATGCATACATGCATACATGCATAGTCTAAACAGGTGTTAAGGGCATGGCATTTCTAGTCCAAGTTGGGAGCTATCTAAGGACTGCAATCTGGTAAGCTACGGAGTTCTACATGTACTAAAGTTTGGAAAGTGCACGAGAACCAAAAAGGAAAATGTCATATCATCAAAAGTTTTTTTCTGCCCCACACCCCAGGACAGTAGGGGATACAAAAAAAAGGAAAGAATGAATGAACAAAAGGACAGTGGAGCCTCTAATCCTTGCCGTCTGAGCCCAGATACGCTTGTAAGGTGGTCACCTCACGCTCTAGATGATCAATCGTCGCTCTGGCCCTGGCTAACTTTGCCTCATAGTGCACTCGCGTGTCATGAGCCGCATGCTGATAGGCACGGCTACTCTGGGACCAGCCCAATCTCATGTCATCCATCAGGTAAACCAGCCTCTCATGCTCAGCTCGGGGGACCTGAGAAACAGGAAACAATGTCAAAAATGCTAAAGACTAGAATGAATGCAAAGGATGAGACAGAAACATACAGCGGTACAATCTGGCGGAGTGAACTTCAAGGCGTAAGGTGGACACGGCACTGCCAGGTGAACATACTCACTCATGTCATCAGCCATAAGTGTCACCTGGCGACTGGGCGCACTCCTCAAACTCCCGATGCTAGGGGCCACTGCATCGGCGGCCTCACTTGACCTGGCTCTCTATCGGACCCTCCAACATGTACCTCCAGCAGTAGAAGGGCCGGATCTGGCATCATCAGAGGCAGTGGAAGCCCCACCATGGGAACCTGATCCCGAGGTGCCACCTTTATATATAGCATCAAGTGATCCCTGACAAACTGTGAATAGCTCCCAGTGACGGTCAGATCCCCAGCATACTCGCCAGCCAGGGCAACCCCCAACTCCCCCTTGGGCAGATGAGTGCCCCAAAACATGTCCTGAGGAGGATCAGCAGGGATCATGCGGGCCGCCATGCCCAGATCCAACCCACGTACCCGCTCTCCCAGGTACCACTCCCGAGACTCGGGAGACTCCATGAGGATTCGCAACTCGTCCTTCTGATGAGCCATAATGACCATGGCATGGACCCTATCCTCTGCCCACACCCAGGACAGGCAAACCTGCAAAGCCAAAAACAAGTAAGTACAACAACTTAGCTAAATGTTGCAGAAACTGAAATTTTCCTTCTTTTTGTAGGTTTGCTTACCACATCCTCAGTGAGCCCATTGAGCCGAGCTCGATATGTGTCGATATCCCTCACAGCAAGCATACAAGACCCGAACCAGTACCAGATCGCCAGGAATGGGAGATCGCACTCCCTCATGTTTACGGGACCATCGCAGAAAGCCATCCTGTACGCGTATAGCTACACACACAAAGAGACAAGGGTCAAGAGGAAGTCTTTCAAATCCATGCATCCATCAAATAAAGAGTCACAGGCACATACCTCAATGATGGGCCAAAATTCGAGCAGTCAGCTGTGTCCTCGGGAAATCTGGTCCATCCCGGCATACAGAAAGGCTAAGGCTGGGGTACCCCAATCATACTCCCGTACTCGGTCCAAATCCCAGAGAGCGCTCAGGAGCCCCAGGTGAGTCATGGAGCCCAACTTAGAGAAAAGTGAGCCACCTAGAAAGTACATTAGGAAGCTCCTGGCATACTGGTCTACGGAGACGGGATCCTTCGGCTGCCTACCCCTCCACTCGTGGCTGAGGAAGTCATACATGATCTTCCTATCTCCTCTGGGTGGAGGTACGACTCCTAAAAGCTCGTGGATGAGCTCCCTATCTGATATCGTCACATCACGCATGGGTAGCTCTAAACTGGTGCAAGACACACCGGTCATGGTGGTAAAAATCGATGGGGTAATGGTGAACTCCCCGATAGACAAGTGGAACGTGTGGGTTGTGTCCCACCACCTCTCTAGTATCGCAGTAAGTACCGACAAGACACTCTACATCTTGCCAGCAACGAAACAGCTGAGGAGGGGTGCAAATCAAGAACTATCTACTCTTGCCTTAACGGCAGCAAGCAGCTCCTGAAACAAGCGATAGATACCAGAGTAGTTGCTAGTCATGGCAACCCGGGCCAACAACAAGCGACATCACCAAGTAAGTGTCCTAAATTTGAACCCCTAAATTCATGTCAAATTATATCTTTGACACTTATTCCTACTAGATCGTGACCGTCTAGAGGATACTCTTTAACCCACGGTTGGTGAGATCATGCTATCTCATGCAACTTTCTCGCTAGATTGTGACCGTCTAGGATAAAACTTATTCATAGTTGGTAGGATGAGACTGCTCCTATGCAATTTTTTAGCCCATAGTCTGTAGGGTGAGACTGCCCCTACACGACTCTCTAGCCACAGTTGGTAGAGTGAGACTGCCTCTACGCAACTTTCTAGCCCATAGTCTATAGGGTGAGACTGTCCCTGCATGACTCTCTAGCCATAGTTGGTAGAGTGAGACTGCCTCTACGCAACTTTCTAGCCCACAGTTGGTAGGGTGAGACTGCCTCTACGCGACTCTCTAGCCACAGTTGGTAGGATGAGACTGCTCCTATGCAACTTTCTAGCCCATAAGTTGGTAAGATGAGATCACTTTTACGCAACTTCTTTACCTGTACAAGAGACAGAGAAAGTCCTATTTGGTAGTACCTAGGCACAATACTTATTCCTGCTAGATCGTGACCGTCTAGAGGATACTCTCAACCCACGGTTGGTGAGATCACGCTATCTCATGCAACTTTCTTACTAGATTGTGACCATCTAGGAGAAAACTTCTTCATAGTTGGTAGGAGGAGACTGCTCCTATGCAACTTTTTAGCCCACAGTTGGTAGGATGAGACTGCTCTTACACAACTCTTTTGTCCATAGGTTGATAGGATGAGACTGCTCCTATGCAACTTTTTAGCCCACAGTTGGTAGGGTGAGACTGCCCCTACACAACTTCTTTATCCCCAGTGGTAAGGTGAGACTGCCCTTACACACTCCCCAAAGTTGGTAGGATGAGACTGCTCCTACACAATATTTTTGCCCACAGGTTGATGAGATGAGACTGCTCTCATGCAACTTTCTGGCCCACCATCTTATCTGATTTAGGTGCTCCTACTGATTCAGGGAGAATTACATGCTTTGAATACATGTGAATTCTTCTGAATCAGGGGGCAACTGTTGCACCCTTATTTTGGACCGTCTTGACTCGGATCAGATCTGGGATGATTCGGGGCCATTTCGGGTTGGTCTTGGGCCACTCCAAGTTGATTCGGATCATTCCAGGCCTTTCTGGGCCAATTCTGGCCCATTTTGGAGTGTCACATGCTGCAGATGTTTCTGGAACCACCGTATATATTCAGGCATATGCGATCGTGTATGTGTTACTATCGCATATGTATAAACATACGCGATCGCGTATGTTTGTGACACGCCGCATATGTTGGGATACATGATCGCGTATGTCTCTAGGGCAGATCTTTTAAAAGCTTCAGAACTCTATTCTACGTGGGGTTGGCAATTTTTAGGGTTTTGGACTTTTGACCTACAAATTTTAGGTAGCCAAAAACGTGATTAATTTTCTAAAACCTAATTTTGGATAATTCTAAGCAATTAGGGTTAAAATAAACTCACAAAATCACTTAGACTTAAGCGATTTTATCCCCTAAACTTGGAATTAGACTATTTTCTTCCTCCCCTCACTCGGATCTAAGGAGAATCTACGAGAGGCTAGTAAATCCATCATTTTTTATGATTTTTATGTATTTTTCATGATATCCATGCATGATTCTATTGAAAATTGACTTGATTTATTGTTTTACGCATGATTTTTGTGTATTTTGATGTTCTGTGCATGTTTTATTTTCCGTGAACATGTGCGATCGTGTATGATCATCAATATCATATGCGATCGCATATAATCTTGCACGATCGTGTATGATTACCTCAATATCATATGCGATCGCACATGTTTCATAAAATGCTATTTTGATTTCTTTTGATTGCTGAATATCCTGTGTCATGTTTTAAGCCGTTCCATGTGATTTTCTTATTGTTTGCCTCGATCGCATATGATTATGTGCGATCGCGTATGTTAATTTCAATAACATATGCAATCGCGTATGTTTCCAAGTATTGTTTATTTTTTATGATTTTCGTGTTTTTGCTGTGTTATTTTAAGCCTATCCGCTTGATTTGCATATCAAAACCTTGAGTTTTGTAGCTTGAATGATGGATTTGAATGTCTAATGATGTACTCATGTGATTTAGATGTTTAATGGCGTATTTGTATGATTTTGTGTGATTTCTATGATCCGTGTGTATGTTTAATATCCCGTGCACATGTTTTTACATCCTGCACATATGATCATACGCGATAGCATATGATCATATGTGATCGCATATGATCCTCACAATATCATATGCGATCACGTATGATCCAAAAAATACAATTTTGTTTCTTGATTTCCGCATTTTCTTTGTGTTAATTTTTGCCTATTTGTGCGATTTACATGTTAATTTCACAATTAATGTCATTATTACCTGCATTTGTTCCTTTTTACGCATTTTAGTATGATTTTGCAGGTAATTAGGTTAATTTGGAAGTAGATGGGTCAGGCCTAAGGCCCAATTGAAGCAAACCCATTGGATTCGGAAGAAAGGAACTGGGCCTTGGGCCCAACATTAGGGTTTTTTATGCTTTTAAATTGTTTTGGTTGGGTTGTATTAAATACCCAAAATGCTTTATTTTCCTTTATTTTGCTTTTCATTATTTTTGGGTGGGTTGTATTTAAATACCCACATTTTATTCTGCATTTACTTTCATGCATTTACTGGTTTTTTTAGCATTATAACTTGTGGTATGCCTTCTTGAATGCCTTATGCCATGTAAGAGTATGCTAATCCAACTTGAACCTAATTATGTGCTTAGGAGCTTTCGTTAAAATTAAATAAGTGAACATAATTAAATGGAACATTAATAAATTCGAAATCCTGAACCCAAACTCTGAAGAAATTCAGGCTGCTTTCCAACACAGGAAGGCCCAGGTTTTATTTCCTAGTTTTCTAGTCCTTCAATTGAATTGACAAAACAAACTAGGTGGTGACTCCATTTTAACTCGGCATAATCTTTCTAGGTTAAAGACCAATCAACTATGGAAATGCACCATTGAGAGCAAGCACCACGACATTTCACGCCGAATAGCATGCAGTGCTCCCGCGTCCGGGGCGCGCTACTCTTACACTTATATGCACTTTAGGTAATAGTTAAGGAGTAAAAATGGGATTTATCTCTATATTGTAATTAACATGGAATTAAGTTATTACCATAACAAGTGCAAGTATATGATATAAATGCATAATATTTTAATGTGATACAAATAGTTAAATGATATAAGAACTTTTGCATATAAGATTGTAACCAAATATCAATTTAGTAAATTAATAGCGTGTATTTTAATGTGAAATAATGCATAAATATGCTATATCAATTGAATGAAGTCATGGTAAATTAAATAAGGTAAGGAAATTGAAGTTGAATAAGGAAAAGATTAAGTACAAGCCTTAGAATTTAGACTACTTGATTCTAAGGTTATTGTATAGGTGCATTTAAGTGAACCAAAAGAAAAAAATTCCTTATATTATTGAGAAGTAAAATATGGACATATTAAGTAAAGGAATGTTCATTAGGCTGGTTAATTGAAATTTAGTGTTGACTTTTTCTATGAAAATAAGACAAAGTAAAGGAAATAAATGCTTGTAAAAAAAGAGAACATGAGTTGGTGCACATGGCAAACATTACTATTCTAAGGGGAATTAATTGCTTAGTCATAAGTCAAGTGGTGGTGTTGACCTTGACTTTTTACCCATGCATTGCAATTTTGGGTTTTCCTCGATTTGGCTTGGTATAGGTCCCTGATATTGACCCTAATTTGCACAGATACCTTTGAGCATCCCTTGAGTGTTTTGAACATGCAAAGCACGTTACATTTTACTTGTGGAAGATGGAGCATATAACATGCATTTTTGATATACAGAGCATATAGTGCTACATGCTACGCATGTTCTGAAAATATACATATGGTGAATGACCTTTTCCCATACAAATATACTATGCCTCATATGATACCATGCATTTATGCCCCATATAATACAATGCATTTATGTTCCAAATGATGCTTGTTTGACATATGGCACACATATTAATGCACTCACATTGGGTAGCGCACATAGGTCAAAATATACATCATGTTAGGCATATAATATTATATACTGCACATATACCCTTTTTCTAAGCTATATACTGTACATATAGCACTATACGCTACGCATATCATGCATATTTTCTAGAATCCTATATTTTTTATCAATTATTTGATAACCCATCACCCTTTCCTATAAATATATACCTTGTATTTATGGAAAAGAGGTCTGAAATTCATAAAATCTACCCAAACTCTATTAAATTTAATCCACACTTAATTAAGTAATTAATCTAATATTAGAGACTACTTAATCTTATTTAAATCCCTAATCATATTTTGGAATCAAGGTTTCAAAAGCTAAGTATTTGGTGAGTTGAGAATGCTTATTCTTTTCTTCATTTGCTCTTGATTGCCTTGTGGTTTTTTTGATTTTTGGCTTTATTTTGAGGATTGGCTTCAATCATGAATGCTACAGTAGTATCCAATGCTTATTCATGGCTTAAATGATCTATAGTAGTTGTAAATATGCTAAGATTTATGTTATATTTCATGTTTTTACTAAAAAATACATTTTATTCTAATTTCTGCGTGCTGTGTGTTATGCGCAACTATCTATGTGTGCCATACATAGCTCATGTGCTACACATATATATGTATGATGCACATAGATGTCATATTTTTCAAATTTTCATGATTTCTTATTTGATTTCACTTGTTTTCAGGCTTTTATTAAAGTTTTCAGTAGTATTAGTGGCTTCACAGTAGTCCTAATGATATGGATTCATCATATATTGATCCTACATCATTAATTTAAGCTTCATAATTGATTTTTCAAGTTAATGCCTATTTAATTTGTTAATTTGATGTTTGATGTGATTGGCTTTGATTGGATGTGTTTACCATCTCTAATTGACATTTGAATGATGTTAGAGTCTTCCAATTCATTAAGCTATGATCAATTTCCATTTGTTTTTGCTACTAAATCATCTTATTTTTCTTAATTACTCAATTAATTCCATTTTAATTATGATTTTGCTTATCTCTTGACATAATTAGCCTAATTAGACGTTGATTTATTTCTAAGTAATGCTACATGTGATCTTAGAATCTTAGAATATTCCAATTATGCTATTAATTGATTTTGCTTGAAATTGATCATTTTTACATGATTTTACGATCTGACTCGTGTTTATTATCATATTTTCATGATTATTCCCATTATATTCATTAGGCTTTAACCCTTGATTCATGCTTTTACATGGTATTGAATTGGTCAATCTAGTCCTAAATTTCATTTACCACCAATGATTATTTATCTCTTTTGCATTTTCATTCATGCATTTTTGGCTCGTACTACCCAAGGTTGACTTTTTCTAAGTGGTGGATGTCACGTCTTCTGGATGCGTAACATGCTTCCGTAGAATGATTACTAATTTTCCATCAAGAAAATCAATAATATCCAACAAGGGATTCCATACATTCATAAATAGTATGGAATTTTTTTAAATGTTAATTCATTTTAACGGGCCCTGGTTCAATAAAAATTTATTATTTAATACATACTATTTTAGTGTCATAATTATACACACATTATTGGTATATCATTTAGTTCAAGCAGCATGAACATTTCTTGTCACTAATTATGCATTGATGTTAATTTGATCATCATATCATTTAGTTCAAGCAGTATGAACATTTCTTTTAGATCTCATGTCATATATATATATGAATCATTAAGCATAACTATCTTAAATTATGATGAATTTCCAATCATATTAAATATTCACATGAAAATG
>CANYBF011992937.1:0-62704 GCA_948192965.1 Dalechampia spathulata
TGTTGGAGCCTTTATAATATTATAACCTCACCTTGAAATACTGTAAATACATAGCTCCTCTACATAGTTCAACACACTAAAAAGCAAAGCGTCTTCCTCTTCCTTTGCTCTCCTCCTCTCTCCTCTCTTCGAAGCTTGCTAGTTCGGGTTCCCGAGTTCCTATTTGCTGTTCCTGTTCCTACGTTAGTAGAAGAGCTCGTTTTATCCTGGGAGGATTTGCTACTATACGCAAATATCCTTTAAGGACAGTGCTATCCACACGACTCGAGTTATTGTTTGATTGTTCAACTTATTGATCGAGATATTGTTCATCTTTTATCCTACACTACCTTGACTGAAACTGATTCAAATATGATCATGCAAGAACACACTCCATTTTAAGCTTTGATACAAGCTCACACCCACCTGAAAACTGTTTTTAACTGTGTTTTTGTTCCAATTGTCATTATTTGAGCTGTATTTTAAAAGGGTTTTTTGGAAATTTTTTAAAAATACTTTTTTTTTGACAAATTATGAAAAATAACGGATTTCAAAAATATTTATAAGAGTAAGAGTTAAAATATTATCCGAGTACGAATTAAATAGAAATTCTTGAATATGTGACATATGAGATAAAAAGAATGATGAATAATCATTAGTATTTCTGGATAAGAAATAATTGTTATCAAACTTTTAGACGAAGAAGAATATAAATGAATCGATCTTATGATTGAAAAAGATACAGGTAAGTGATTTTATATAATTAAAAATAATTTATAAAAATCGATGAATATTATCTACATCAATATATCATATCAAATAAGATACATTTACACGTAAAGAGCTAAACGTGATATTTGTTTTATAAAAATTTAAATGTCATTAGAAATTATTACAAATAAAGAGTGAAATCAATCATTTTCCTCGCATTAAACGTGAAAAGCAGTAGAAAACTAAAAATGGAGTGGGATCTAAAATAAAAATAAAAATAAAATATTAATAAATAAAATAGGTGATCCATTAAAGCAAGCAATATGGAAGGAAAGCATGCTACAGTATTGTAGACAGAAAGACAATGCCAACAACAGCATGTGACCATTAAAGCACTTTCATTGAAGAAGAAGACAATTTGAACTCATCTCAAACTCTGCATTTATGGCTTTACTTTCTTGTTACTCGAAATAAACAAACCTCATATCTTTATGGTATATATATATATTTTGAACAATGATTCGTATTATGCAATAATGAATGTTCGAATCCGAACCTACTTGGATTCTTTATAGAACATTTATGATATTAGATTACAATATTATTAGTATATTTTTATAGTATATCAATCAAAATAAAATGAAAATATATATCAAATTCGGAAAGCTATAAATATATTATGTTTATCCTATAATTCTCATAATAATTATATCGTTTATAAATATCATCTTACTATAAATAACAAAGATTGCTTTGTGTTAGATGATTTTTTAATATTCTACAAAAAATGATAATTTTTTTAAAATAGTATATTTTTATCTTAAATTCAAAATAAATATGAAGTTAATCTTTTTGCAAACTACATACTAAATTATATTAAATTTGAAAGTATTATTTTTATAAATATTATTTAAAAAATCTATTATATTTGCATTTTTTTTTAAAATATGATATTTTTAAAAAAATTATAAATTTTAAAATTCTTATTTAACCATCAAAAATATATACGAGAAAAATGTATGACAAAATTGATTTTTTAAAATATTAAACTATTTTTACTATAAAAAATATCTTTATTCATTAAAGAAATTTTTATTTGTTACATGAATGATTTTGGATAATTACAAAAAATAAATTTTATTTTATATTTTATAATAATATTAAGAAATTTTTGAAATTTTTATAAAAATAATATTTTTTTCTTAGAAAATAATGATTTTTATAATAAATAAATCTATAATGAATTTGAAATGAATCTAAAATAGATTTAATGCAAGCTTAAAATAAATCTATTTTTGTAAGTTTTTTTTTAAAATTTATTACTTTTATAATTTTTGAAAAAAATGATATTTTTATAAAATTATTTATTTTAAAGAAATTTCAAAATTTATGGTAGGCTCATAGAAGGCTAACCTATCTTGATCCATTGAAGTAACCTAACAAGCCTATTCGACTTGTATGCCGAACTTCACTTAGCCACCTACTCAGCCCAACCGCTGCAAAATTACAATAATGTCCTTTTTATTAACAGTCACACGTGTATTATAACCCGTAATTAGCTAAAGTTTATAATAGAGAATAAAATTGAAATATTTAAAATTAAATTAAATTATATATAATATTATTTTAAGGCTTCTAAAAAATGACAGAATCTTATAATATCTCATGTGAATTTAGCATATGATTAATTGTATTGTGTGTGTGTATATATATATTAAATTAAAATTGGATTTAATTCATTTAATGAATCCAAAATCAATACATACCAAAGCCAAGAAGGTGGTTGAAACGGCGCCGTGTGTTAGCTTATGGTGTGGCGCTCACGAAGGATAGGATTAGCTAAGTGATAGCAGCAGCGAGTAGTGAGTAACAGTGAAATACTCGTTCAGAAACTCGCTCTTCCTCGCTCACTTTCTTCTTCATTCACTCCAGACAGAGGGAAAAAATGGACGAAGAAGAGAAATGGAGTGTGTACGAGGCGTATAACGAGCTACACGGACTAGCACAAGAACTGGAAACACCGTTCGACGCGCCGGCGGTTTTAGTGGTGGGCCACCAGACAGATGGCAAAAGTGCATTGGTAGAGGCACTCATGGGATTCCAATTTAATCATGTTGGTGGCGGTACTAAAACTCGTCGTCCTGTCACTCTTCACATGAAATATGATCCTCATTGTGAATCGCCTGTTTGCCATCTTCTTTCTGATGATGATAATGATGGTGTCGCTAAAGAGAAGTCTCTTCATGAAATTCAGGTTTTACGATCATCATCTACACCTGAATTATGCTTATATATGATGAACATTTGTGTTAAATTATCTTTTAATAAGGAATGTTGAGCATCATTTCAATGAACTTTAGGTAGTCATGGTTGCAATTAAATCATTTTGATTCTATAGCACAATATGATTCCTTGTTATTTCTATCGTTATTCAGAGGATGAACTTGACACAAATGGTAAAGTTGTTTGACAGGTGACCCGCTTACTGCCTATAGCGTGTATTAGATTAAATTTGAGAAATTGTAAGAAATGAGGTCTTCAATGTTTTTATTAGGCATATATTGAAGCTGAAAACATGAGGTTGGAGCGGGAATCATGGCCATTTTCAGCTAAGGAAATTATAATTAAAGTGGAGTACAAGTACTGCCCCAATCTCACTATTATTGATACTCCTGGACTTATTGCTCCTGCACCAGGTCGCAAAAATCAAGCACTACAGGTTTGGATTGAAAAAGGATTTGATTACTTGAGGTTTACCGTTCTTGTTATTAGCTATTTTGATGGTGGTGGAATGACAATTCATCATGCAGAGCCAAGCTCGTGCAGTGGAGTCACTTGTGCGAGCCAAAATGCAGCATAAAGAGTTCATTATATTATGCCTTGAGGATTGCAGTGACTGGAGTAATGCAACTACTCGGAGGGTAGTAATGCAAGTATGTATAATTTCCTAATTTGAATTGCGCTTTCTGGATTCATGTAGTAGTAGGACATTATTGCTTTTCATCACAGATCCTTGAAAAAAAGACACTCTAGGAACTTTATCGTTTACAACTAGATTAGTTGGAAGACTGAGATAATTAACATAAAATTTTCATTTCTAGCAATTAAATGGAGAGCTGGACTTCCATGCAGAAACGAGAAATTCTTTTAGTTCATTATAACAACCATGGTGAAAAAAGTTATAAGTTGCATCGATTGCACCGGGGATTTAGGGATGATTAGAGTCTCTTGTTGATCATTTTCCGAAGATTGACTATTGGTTTGCATCAGATTGATCCTGAGCTCTCGAGGACCGTTATTGTCTCCACCAAGCTTGACACTAAAATACCTCAGTTTGCACGCTCATCAGATGTTGAAGTATTTCTTTCACCACCTACACATACACTGGATGGCTTCATCCTGGGTGATTCCCCCTTTTTCACGTCTGTGCCTTCTGGAAGAGTTGGGTCTGGTCATGATTCAGTATACAGATCAAATGATGAATTCAAGCAGGTTTTTCTAAACAATTCTTGTCATTGGCTTTCGTTTGCGGCACTTTCTATTACACCAATTAACATAAGACCTGAAAATTGCTGTAACTTCGTAGTAAATCTCTGCATAGTCATACATGATGGTAATAAAAAGTAATCAGAAGAAAAAATAATTATCCATGAAGAGAAGACGTAATCATAAAGGTCAGTGGCCTTAAGATAAATATTCCACTCTGTAGATCATGAATCCAGTTAATAAATCCAAAGACATCAACTATGTTGACTCGTCTATCCTTCATTTCTACAATGGTATTTCTTGAGCACATGCTGTATTCTTGTCCTTTTGAAAAGTTGTAAACAATATAGCCACAATATGAATTTATTCGGAAAATATAAAAACATCACCGCCTGTACCACATAGATCTTCTGCAGTTCCACAAAAAATTGTCTTAAGCTTATCCTGCCCTTCAAAACCTCAATCCTATACTCATGTGGCTTTATGTTATTTGCAGCTCTAAACATCTCTGTAAGATATTATGGTGATAAAAAAATTCATTTGAGTTGTTAATTTCTAAGAATGCAAGAACTCAGTTAAGCTAAATTTCTCTTTTGGCAATTGTCATGTTCAAAAGCTTATAGGCCACCTTTGGTTATGTAATGATGATTATATTACATATTTAATTACCTTGTTTGGTTACACATGTAATGATTTGAATACTTAGGTAATCATTAATACATTATATCATATATTAATGAATACATCTAAAATATAATGTATTTTGGATTACATCTCATCCAAGTCCACACGATATGCATTCAGACCCATCCATTGTATTGATAATTACAATGCATCATATTATTTATCAAACAATGTAATGCAATGGAATGTAATGAAAAATCCATTGCATTACATTATTTGATTGATTGCATTACATAGATGATTACATTGTGTCTAACCAAACATGAATAAAATTGTTGGCATTGAATTTTCTTCAACTTGAAAAAAAAAAACAAGGTGTTTTTTGATAAAAACCAGGAAGCCACATCAAAGTCACCATGGTCTTGCAAGATCCAAGTAAGAGTATTCTTAAACATGATTTATTCCAAAAAAGGCCTAAAGAAGAAGGAGAAAATATTTCATTTGTGGCTTAAAGAGTAGATAGGCCTTTCAAAAGAACACATTGCATATTTACATATTTACTGATGATGAATGATAGAATAACAATATCAAACTCAATGATAATTAAGATCTGATTTAAATAAAAGGAAGATATTGAAATATGTTTCTAAATTGATAAATTAATATACTTGGATGCAGTTTATGCTAGTTGTATATTATTCAGATTTTAATATATTGAAATCTAATTTTTATCCAGGCCATATCCTTACGAGAGATGGAAGACGTTGCATCATTGGAGGAAAAGCTCGGCCGTCCATTATCAAAGCAAGAAAGAAGTAGGATAGGTCTTAGCAGATTAAGGTCATTCTTGGAGGAATTGCTACAGAAAAGGTATAATGTCATTTCATTTCCATTTTCTCGTATTCTTCATTATTATATAGGTTTTGCCACTTGTTTATAACAAATTTATCGTTTTGTAAGGTATATGGACAGTGTTCCTTTGATCATTCCACTTCTAGAAAAGGAGTCCCGTGCTTCAACAAGAAAGCTGAATGAAATAATTAAAGAGCTCAGGTTTGTTGTTTGAACTATGTGTTAAAAATTTTAAACCCTGAATTGTCAATGATTTTCTAACCTTATGATTGCTATATGATGGCTGAATGTTCTTAGTTACGCTTATGCCAGATGTATCAATTTCATTCGTCAACATAATAATTTTGCAATTTTTTATTTACTTTAAATGTAGCACTTTGGATGAAGTAAAATTGAAGGAGAAAGGAAGGCAATTTCATGACCTGTTCTTAACCAAGGTATATTCATTTGGTGAAATCTTCCACATTTCATACTGAATATTGATGTCTCCTTCTCTTCTTCCCTCCTCATTATCCTTTCTTTTTAACACTTCAAAATCTAATTTCTCAAAATAGTCTGGTGTATTTCTTGGGCTATGAAAGAGGTCATAGCATCCATACTTGCCACTTTTTGTAAATTTTGGGTCTGAAAGGTTGTTGTGTCTAGTTTATTTGGCTTTTATTTTGGTATGCCTGATGATTGTGCTGACTAAAAACGCTTCACATACTCAGTTATCGTTGCTGTTGAAAGGGACAGTTGTTGCACCTCCAGATAAATTTGGTAAATCGTTTCATACTGCGTTCCTTAGACAACATGCAATATGATATTATTATTCTATTATGACGTCATTTCTAAGAGAATTGAAGTCAACTTCTTCGACTTTCAACCTTTCTCCTTCTTTATCAATTTTTGTTTAATGTTCTGGGTGTTATCCTGTGCAGTGAACAGGTTTATTGTGTTTGTTTCAGGTGAAACGCTACACGATGAGAGAACTAATGGAGGGGCATTTATCGGTACTGATGGTCTTCAGTTTCCACACAAGTTAATTCCGGTAAGTTACATTGTGAACTCAATTTCTTTTTATTCTTCTCCCATTAGTTTTCATCATTTTGCTGCCGGCGCACCCTCCCCCTCTCCTTTCCTCCCTCTTTCATTAAACAACCTGGATGGAGTATTTCTTGATAAAGCATGGTTATCATTTATAGCTTCCAGCTAACCTAAATGACTATGCTTTTCTTCTCCAATTTTATATGCTAATATTTCTAATCCACTTAAAACTTTTATCATATCTGGTGGCATTTTATGACATTGCTCTTATAACTTTGGGGACAGAATCTATGGGAAGTGATAATCTTTTACTATACATGTAGAATGCAGGGATGCGTCTTTATGGGGGAGCACAGTATCATCGAGCTATGGCAGAATTTCGGTTTGTCGTGGGAGGAATCAAATGTCCTCAAATTACTCGTGAAGAAATTGTAAATGCATGTGGAGTTGAAGATATTCATGATGGAACAAATTACTCTAGGTATTTGTGACATTTTGAATGACTCATACATGATTCTTGGTTGTAACGTTATTTGGGCTTTAATTTATCTCGATTCCAACTTTTCTCTTTTTTGTTTTCTTTTAATGGAACCCAGGACAGCATGCGTGATAGCTGTTGCAAAAGCTCGTGATGCATTTGAACCTTTCCTTCATCAGGTAAAAATAATATTTTCCCTTAACAAACAGAATTACTCATGTGTGCCGTTACTGTCCACCCCCTGCCCCCTCTCTTACTGCTTCCCTTCTGCCCTTCTCTTGCTTAAGACATGAAGGATATCCTTTTCTGTTCTGGCAGAACTATTAGTTTGCAAATAGAAGATCCTGTCCTAGTTTGATCTTAGTAGATGACACTAACATCTAATTACTTTACAACTTCGAGTCTTCTTTCCATACACAACTAGGTGCATGCACTTTCTTTACAGTTTGAGTTTTCTTCCTATACAACTACTAGGTGCATACATTTTCTTTCCCTATGCTTTGTTTGGTAGAAGGGAAATTAAAAAAAAAAAAAAAAAAGAAAAGGAATCAGTGAATTTCCGTCGTTTGGAAACATAAAATATGAGGGAAAGGAAAATAACTCAAAGAAATATAATTCCCTTATTAACTTTAAACCTTCAAATTATTTCCCTTCAATTTGAAGGGAAAGGGATTGAGAAATTAATAATGGTAGAAGATTTAAAATTACAAATCTATCCTTTTCTTTCTTTTTTCTTCTCAATAACAACAAAGATAAAGTAGTAAATTTAGCTCATTTATTTCCTTAGAATGGACATGAAATCCAAACAATGGAAATAAAATTCATTTTTTGTTCTTTTCTTTTCTTTTAATTTTTTTTAAATTTTCTTTTCCTCTCATTTCTTTAACACCAAAGGAAGGGTTAAGGTTTTTGTTTGTTTGATTCTTCAAGGGCCACTATTCATGAATGATAATTGTTGACCAAATGAGTGAGCTGCAATCAAGGTTCAGATGCTAGGAAATATTCTTTCCTATTGCCAAAAATAAAAAAATTAAATAAATAAAAAGAAAATTCCTTTCTCAACTCAGAAAGTTGCTATAGACCTGCCCAAAGAAATTCAAACTGTTAGGCTGGATTCGTTAAACATATAAAAACTGCCAGCTATGCTCCTATCAAAACCTCTATGAATGATCAGCATGTTTGAACCTTGTTTCCTTGTTCATCGCTTAGGTATGCTGCTTTTTCCCCTCTTTTTTTCTTAATATGCATTAAGGGGATATTGTTCATGTCACAATCTATTTGTCTTTAATGTTTAACAAAATTTGTTTCTTAAGCTATTCATGGGAAGCAGTATTCTTGGAAGGCTTAGGATTTGAACCTAGAATTATGATGCCTGCAGAAAGTATCAAGTTTGTTTGTACTATATTCTTGGTCGTTCATATTTTTCTGGATAAAATTTTGATGAACCTTTCATTGAAATTATCCAATTTTTAGTTTCATGACTTTTAGATAACCAATCGTTAGTTTCTAAAATTCTGAATGTTCTAAATGAAACAACCTGCCTATACTTTTAGTCTTCCATTTCAAAAGTACAAGGTTGTTATGATTATTGCTTGTTGTAGAAGAAAATTTATAATTTTGTTCCGTTAAGCAGTTGAATGTGAACTTCTAAACCTTTTCCTTCTCCTGTCGCATATATCTTCCAATAGGCAGTTGATATAATTTCGAAATCTTTTCCTTTTCCTGCTACAGTTGGGTAATAGGCTCTTGTATATCCTCAAGAGATTACTTCCCGTCTCTGTCTATCTTCTTCAGGTATGGGTTTTGACGATTGATGGGATATTACTACATATGTTATGCACTATGGGATAGTATTTCATGTCCATTTTAATTGGTTTGCAACAGAAAGATGGTGAATATCTTAGCGGTCATGATGTATTCCTTAGGCGAGTTGCTTCTGCATTCAATAATTTTGCAGAATCTACTGAAAGGGCATGCCGTGAAAAGTAAACTGATTTCTTCTATTGCTACAACTGCATTTCCTCCTATTATTATTTTATCATCAGTTGCTAGAATGACTTCTACTCTTTGTTTGGAATGAGGTAAAAAATAAGAGAGGAAGGAAAATATGGAAGAAAAGTTATTTTCCTTTGTTTAGAGGAAAGAAAATATTACACTATTTTCCCCTATATTCTTTTTTCCAAATTGGAGAGAATAAAATCAGTGGAGGGGGGAATTGACTAATACCTTTATATGTTTGACCTAATTAAATTGCAGATTTTTCTTGTTCAGTTTTTAACTTGATCATCTTAATTATGGAGATGTGTGTTTGTTTATTTCATTTGAGTGATTTTATATGCTTGTTTTCTTCTGTTTACGGTTTCTAGAGCGATAGTAATACTTAGCGCCAGTTGAGTATAGTAATTTGGTACAAAGACTTTTGTTCACAAGGATGTGCAGGAAAAGATAGGAGCTCTCATTTGTGAACTCAGGCCGGACATTTTATATTGTGCCATTAACCTTCCCAGAAGACAAAAGAATGTTGCCAAACTCAAAAAATGAATCACTTGATCATTATTTTGTTGCTTTTCTACTTTTTAACGACCATCATCACCTGAGTCCTGCTTACAAATATTATTGGTTAAAAAGTTGTAATTGTTTCAGCTTATATCCTCTTTCTGTGTCATTTGTTGCAGATGCATGGAGGATTTAATGAGCACCACCCGTTACGTGACATGGTCCCTCCACAATAAGGTTCAACACATTTAACTTTAACACACTGAGCATGAAAATGGGAACGGGGAAGACTATGAATTCCTCTATGCCCTTCCAGTTATTTTGCATGTGTACTGGTTTTTGCAATTTCTTTATCAAATTGTGCTATATATTATTTTTCAAAATTTATGATTAGTGTAGTATCATGAGATTTCTTGTTCCCACTTGTGGACCAGTCCTTTGGAAATGTTTATCAATTTTTTCTCCCAAGTGTCTCTCTAATATTTTATACAACCAAAGATCTCACCGTTTTCAGATTTTGTAAAACGTTTCACTTGGTTTTTTTTAAAAAGTTCTAGCCCTTTTTTAAAATTGCAGATTTCTATACCTGGTATTCATGTTGCATATTAATTTGACCTGTTGTTTCTCATTTTCTTCATTGTCAAACCTATATAATCAGGCTGATTTATTTTATTTGTGTTTAGTAGGGAACTTGTTCTATTTCTTTTTCAAAATAAGCTGTTGGTGCTCTTTTGCAAAATTTAGGATTATTGTAACATTGGTAGATTTCTGATGGGCACTACAGCCAATGGAACCCTGTTCATTCCAGAGTTTTAATATTTAAAATCAGGAACACGTTTGTCTTGGCTATGGAAAACATAATCTTCAGAATTTTATTGCTCTAAAAGTTCCGTGTGATGTTCATTTATTAGTAATTTGACATGCTTTCACTCCTGATGCCCCTACAGAATCGGGCTGGGTTACGCCAATTCTTGGACTCGTTTGGCGGAACAGAGCACTCTGCTACAGTAGGTAATCCCGCAGCCGGTGTCCCTCAAGAGACATCCCTGGGCTCAACTGTCAATGAGAAGCATGAGAATAAGCCAAGGGCTGATGTCAAGCTGTGTCATTTGGCTTCTGGCATCGACACAGGTTCATCTATTCCGACAACAGAAACAAGGCTTGCTGATCTTTTAGACAACACCCTTTGGAACCGGAGACTAGCTCCTTCATCTGAAAGGATTGTCTATGCTCTGGTCCAACAGATATTCCATGGCATAAGAGAGTATTTCTTGGCCTCTGCCGAGTTGAAGGTTTAAACATCTTCCATAACATTTTGTGAATGGTAATGGAGGAAATGAATGTGCACTGGTTCATATGCTTGGCATTTTCCTTTGCAGTTCAACTGTTTTCTCTTAATGCCAGTCATCGACAAGCTACCAGCACTTCTCCGGCAGGACCTAGAATCTGCCTTTGAGGATGATTTGGACAATGTTTTCGACATCACCAATTTACGGCACTCCCTGGACCAACGGAAGCGAGAAATAGAACTCGAGCTGAAGAGGGTAAGTTCCATTCCATCCCGCAGTCTCTTGGATGCAAACGACGAAAACCATTTCATATTGCCATACCATCGTCTACTAGTTTCTTGTTTAATATGAATGTGGCTTGCAGATCAAGAGGCTCAAAGACAAATTTAGGTTGATATACGAACAGCTTAATTTGCGTGAAGTCAAGGCTGTCCGTGTCTACTCTTCGTGGTAATTACCTGTCTATCCATAACTTAATTCAGAACTAAGAGCTTGTATTTACTTTGTCATTGGTTTAAGAGAGAATTTAAATATCAAAGTCTGCTTTTGCTTTTGCTATTTTGGCCACAAATCTCAGAGACATGTTCAAATATTTCATCAAATGTTAAAATAGTGTTTAGAACTGCCTTGATTATGACACCTTATTTTTATGAGAAATTTACTTTTACTCCATTGATGCAGATAGTTCCATATTAACTTCCTGATTTAAATGCTTTTTTTGTTTATTTATTTTTTTAGGTCACAATCCAGGTTTAATTAATGCACAATTGCTCTCTCACCCAGCAATCAAAACATCATATTACTATTGATTTGACATCTAATTATACAATCAATGCACTTATTCTAAATTATTTTCTGATCCACTCTTAACCGTGGAGCACTCTTACTTGCTTAACGTCCTATTCGATCTGAATTCTATTGACGGCGGTGCCATCTTATTTGTTTCACCATTAATGTGCTAAGAAGAGGGCAACGTGCTTTCACATTTTTGTTTGGTTAATTGTGGATTTTCGGTAATATTGTATTTACAAGTCAATCTAAAACGTACCATCATTATGATCATCACACTGAGGATCACAACTCTTCAACATCATTCCAATAACTATAATATTTGATTTGAACTATCAATGTATACGTCAACATAAATTTCATGAATGAAATTAGATGGCTCCACACCAATTGGATTTAGCATTCTGCCAATGTTAAGCCATGGATTGATTTCTTCAGCCCTCGTGATAATTTTTAAAATATCAATAATTACAAGTATTAAAAAAACAGGAAATACCAATAAATTCTTCTTTTTATTATTATCATTATTTTATGTTTATGAGTCGATACTAGATAAAAGTTAAATGAAGATAACGATATCAAAAGCCTAAAAATTACTACATGGATTCAACATGACCAAATTAAATGGAAAGAAAGAGGGTCTTAGCAACTAAGACAATAGAATGTTTTGGTAGGAGCAAGGTATCAGATCGGTTGGACATATAATTAAGCAAGGAAGCAACCCTTTTCAGGCTCTCTCTATATGTAGATTCACTCTCTTCTTCACGTATTCTCTCGTTCCTCCTTTTCTGATATCCTCCCATGCACTCAATATAAAAGTCTTCACTTCTCATAGCCTTTGCTTCCCCATGTAAACACTACAAAGCTTTAGTCGGCTGCTTTTGCGTTATGGCTCAATATCTGTGCCTTCTTCTTGCTCTTTCCTTCCTCTTCACTGCCATTGCTTCAGGTGACACTTTCCAATCTTTTTGAATGTTTACTTTCTCTATAATCTTACTTTTTCGAGTAGATTACTAGTTTTATATCAACTATATAAGTTTTTTTCGTTCAATATGATTTTAAAAGAATGTTCATTGCTTCAGAAAGTATTATTTGTATCTACAATCACCTTTCTTCCGAAATTTAGTGAATAACTTTCATATTTGTTGCCATGATGAATAGGGCAAAATGCTTCCACAAGTGCAAAAACCTTCACGTTATATAATAACTGCAAAGAGACAATATGGCCTGGAATCCTCACAAAAGGTGATGATAATCATGGAGCTGGTTTTACCCTCAAGCCAGGCTTAACTGCCTTCTACAACGCCCCAAGTGGCTGGAGTGGCAGGATATGGGCTCGAACCACTTGCAATTTTGACAAAAATGGCACTGGATCTTGCCAAACAGGCAGCTGTGGCACCTCTTTGAACTGTACAGGCCCAAGTGACCCTCCCAACACGATTGCCGAATTTACCCTTGGAGATACCGATTTTTTCGATGTTAGCCTTGTGAATGGTTTTAATGTACCTGTAGTAGTTTCACCTCTTAATTCTAAAGGAAATTGCAGCATTGCTGGTTGTGATGGAGATTTACGGCAGAATTGTCCATCTGAACTCTCGGTCAGGTCCGATGAGAAGGTTATTGCTTGCCGGAGTGCCTGCGATGTGTTCAGCACAGATGAGTATTGTTGTCGAGGAGCATACAGTGATCCTGTAGCATGTTTGCCCTCAAATTATTCCAAGATTTTTAAGCGAGTATGCCCTGCTTCATCTAGCTATGCATTTGACAGAGATGCAACAAGTATCACAACATGTTCTGCCTCAGACTACGTTGTTGCCTTCTGTGCATCAAGGTAAAGTACTTCCATATTTTCATGCTATGATCACTTCATAATGAGGGAAAAAAAACTTGTTTGCTTCATAATTTGCTAAATTTTGATAATGGGTTTTCGCAGGAATCAAACTTTCTGCTCTTACCATGACAATAAGGTTGTCTGCAATACATCGCCAAATGATTCAAAAGCACTACTGCCACATAGCTGGTGGGTTATGATGGTGGCATTGATTCTTCTGCAAATCAAGATGTAGCATTCATTGTCTGCAATTCTGTATAGTGTGTTTTCTCAGTTTTGAAATGAAAGACTGGAGATTTCTTGTTTGTTGTATTTAATTTTCTTGTTTGATTCGATGTAAAACCAGATGATTCGTCATCAAAAAGGAATTTTTCTTTCATCACCTCTTGTCTTCTTTCCCCCTTTCTTGGGGTATCACTTGCAAAAAGATGTACATAAATGATTTGGATTCAAGTAGTCTATTATAGCATTTGCTTTCATAAGGAAAAGCTATTCTATCAAATTGTAACTATCAAAACACTTTCTAGCTCACTGAACTGCAATAGATTCTTGAAGGCCATACCTTGTCAATCAAAGTGCAAATGAACCTAAATGGAACCTCCATTTGTACTGATAGTATGCCTACCATGTCAGTGTTTATCCTCGATAAAAATTGTCAATTTGCTGACGCAGTTCCCTAATACCGTAACTGCAAAATTTCAAAACAAGAATGTTAATAGCATGTTAACCAATATGAAATCAGAAGACAAAACCAGTTTCCTTCATAGATTTACCTTGTCTCTTGAGCAGACAGCTTAAATTGGGTCGAATCTCGTCTGCATTCAGAATAAATATACTACATTTGATCGAGATTCTGAATAAATGTCATTTAACCATATTCACATATTCTTATGCTAGCTATGTCACCCTATGAACCCCGCCACACTGCACAGAAACAGCTTGGAGCCGACATGAAAAACTGTCAGTTTATAAGGGTCATTAGTACCGCAAAGTAGCTAATGTTTGCCTCTACACTAAATCTTTTCTGATTGTTCATCATCAGTTTTGTTCCTTTGATTTGCTAATGTTGAATCATCACTTTCGAAAGGTAACACAGCTACAGGGGCTGCAGGCACAGTGGCCCAACGTTCCTTCAAAAAGGTTACAAACTTTTTAACCATTTCCCTCCGAAACTCGAGTTCTCGAGTAAACAGATCAGAGAGAAGAAAGGCAGCAACATACTTGAAAGGCACTATCATAAGAATGGTAGCAGATGCAAGCAGCACCATGGCAACCTCAGTTGTAATCTGACAAACAGTTCAAATTGTAAAGCCAGATAAACCAGCGTAAAGAAATGAAAGCAAGCTAAAAAAACAATTTCAGAAGTCAGCAATGAAAGCAAAGTTCTCAGGATAATACTGTTAAAGCAATTGAATAATATCAGATAAGATCAACAAAATGGAATATTCTCATTAACAATTTCCTCATTTGATGAGCAAAGATTCTGAATTTCTATTAAAGCCATGACATGTTCAGGAAATGGTTGATGTCCCATAAATTTTCAATATCCCAAGTTTTGCTACATAAACGGACATGAAATTGCTTTTGAAGTTGAGAGAAAGAGAAGGGAAAAGAAGGTAAAGAAAGACGACAATTGTACCACGATTAGTATTTTAAAGAACTGAGATCGATATTTCTTCATGTTCACCAAAAATCAGATATTTTAAAAGAAAGCTTGCCTTTCGCATATCTGACAATTTCTTTTGATTTGAGTACCGAAAACATACCTGAGGTTGACCAGAGAGAATAATTGTACGTATTTTTAAAAGGGTAACATTGAGATTCTGGAGATAATCTTCCACATCACGCATGGCATCTTTTACAGCTATAATCTTCTGAATGGTGTTTGAAGGTGGTTGATCACGGATCGTCACTTTTCTAAATGATCTTCCCAAACGGCCTTGTTCTTTAAGCCCCTTGAGTGTTAGCATCCCAGCTGCCAAAACCATCAATGCCATTGGAAATACATACGGCAACAGATTCCTAAAAAAGAAATCAACAGAATAACTCAGACTCTAATACTACGGTGGAACATTTACAAAACAAACATATAATTGAGCATGCAGTGAATCTACCTGAATATAATTGAGTATGCAAAGGCTAGAAAAGAGATGGTCAGATGTGGCTTCTCCCAGCGTCTCAGTTTTTCAAAATTCCTGGCAATAATACTCAGTGGAAGCATCAGTTCCTGCATCAGTGAAACAAGCAAAAATCAATAGCTACCATCGAAAATGAAAAACAAAACAAAACGCTTTTCAGTCATCCAAAAGCTTATTGTTCAACAGTTACCATCTGTAAAATTTAAGAAATGCAAGGAATCATTAAGCTTCAAATTACTTTTAAATTTCAAATCCACCACATAGGTTCATGAAAATAGAAATATCCCTTTGTAAGTCACTTGAAGACTAGCCAATCTAGAAACGGAAGGAGTTTAGGCAAGTATAAGATCATCAGATTCTCAATAACGTTTCTTGATTCGGCAGTTGGCACCTTATGCAAAGAGGAAAACTACCTAAAAGAAAGGAGATGAAGAGAAGGCAAACAGGAAAATCTTGAAGATCTATGTTACAGGAACTAAACAGGCAAACCTTGAAAAGATCAATGTTGCTTGGTATCCCTTTTAGCATTGCAGCATCAATAGTAGCTTGAGTCTTCTCAATCTCATGGCATTTTTCTTTGCATGTCATTACTGCCCTCTCTACAAGAGAACGATCAGCCACAATGAGATTTTTACCTAATACAACCCCTTGCTTTATTGAAGAATTCTTCCAAAAGTTAATGGAAGCATTTGATGTCCAAGATGGTGACTTCATCCACTTCTGCAAGTATACGCTCCCATCTATGTCAAATACATAGTTACTAATTTCTAACCCATCAGAAAGCCTTGCTCCTTGCCCTGGTCGCTCCTCTGCATCGGTAGATTTTTTAACTAAATGCCCACCCCAGAAATTTACCGCAAGAGTTTGGTAAACAATGTCTCCATAAGGTGCCTTCTGCAAATAGGAGAATTGAACGAGTTTGATAGGATCATCTAGCAACTTCCGCATAAATTGAAGGGCTTGAAGTCTAGCAATACTATTCAGTGCACTGCTAATAGCCGTTTCCTTCCCTTTATGAGCACCATAGACTTGAAATGTCGACTGATCACCTTCTTCAGGTCCAAACTCACTTATAAACTTGTGCAAGGAGATAACTTCATTGATGAATGCATGCCAGACATCTCTTCTCGAGTCTGAGCCCAAGTCAACAAATTCGAGCACCCATGTCTCTGATCTGAGCAAAGATTTCATTTATTTGACATGCAAACGCACCAAATAAAATTAAGAGTTAATCAATATGCAAGGAAACCAAAAAGAAAAAAAGCGTAGATGAGCTTGAACAATCTTTATATAGTATAGGGATTTCAAGTAGATGTATTAGCATAAGCATAATCATGCATGAGCAGTTAAGCTATGAGGTATTCATCTTGTCACGTCATTTGCTGATCTCATTATTAAGAACATGCACAAATGGTATTAGAGACGAACCGTAAACAAAATTTTTGTGATAATATTGGTGGTAAACAAGGAAATGCATGCACCTAAATTTCTCGTAAAAATGTGTGCAATGGTAATTTAATTTCAGAGGGCAGATTTTTAGCTGTTCTTCTAAAGAAAGAGGTATTATCAGTTATACAACATTCAAATACCCTTTAACAGCGAAACTACCACAAGAAGGCTCCCCAATCGGTCAACCTTGTCTTACTTTTTTGTAAGTTTAAAGTGTTCAAATATCTTTATTCCTATTTATTTCAGAAAGATTTTACTTCGTGCATGAACATGACAAAGGCAATAAATTACCAACCATGAACTGATCAGCCATATATAAATGCGCCAAATCATATATAAAAATATAATCTGAAAAATTCAAGAACGCTTCACCTGGAATTAATCAAAGTCCTGAACAGGCTTTAGCCCAACAAATTCGCCCAACAAACTCTAGAATCAAAAGGAAATTAACTAGTCTATGTTCTGTCGGTCTTCTTTTACATGCTGAAGTGATAATGATGTTCCTTCATTTTCTACTTCTAATTTTCGCAAAATGAGAGAATTTCTTAACCATTATGTTTGTACATATGCAGACAGCTCAGGGTTCTTAAAAGATGGTTTAGAAAGTTTACTCACGTAGGACCAGATGAAACAGATACAGCAGAATCAAAAAGTACAGAACCCAAAGGTCCAACTTTTGTTTTCTGCACCCGTAAGACATTTCTAGTAAGATCAAATCTTCTAGCTTCTTTACGCCCAAGAAATTCAACTGCCTGCAGATCAGGTACAAGACAACAAGATAAATGACTAGCAATAACTAAACCAAATGTAACATAAAGCTAAAAAGTACTCCACCAGCACATTAGAGCTATTTATCAGCCTCTTGAAGAATTTTGTTGGAGAATCCCACATGGAAAAGATGTGAGGAATTTAAATGGTATATAAGTGGAGTAGATTGGTACTTAACCCAAGCTAATTGGTTTTGTGCAAGATGAATACTAACCCCATTTAGGGTCATTGTTATGAATTCAGTCCAACAGCCCAACACTCTTTATCAAATGACAATTGATCCAAACCAGTTGCACTTAGAGGGGAAGTGTTGGAGAATCCCACATGAAAAAGATGTGATTAGGAGAGAATTCTGTTCTATATAGAAAATTGAAATGACTAGATATTCCCAATACGATTAGATCCTAGAGGACAAACAGCCTCATAGTTCCACTAGTAAGTGTGATGTTCAACATATTGATGTATCACTGACTTGACAAATAATTTATGTATTCTTTTGTCATGTTTACTACATATATCAGAATATAGGCCAAAGAAAGCCCTTAAAATTATTGTACTAAGAGGCTGCAACAAGTTGAAACGTGCATGAAAATGTTTTGTTTTATGCCTTCCAAGCTTCTGTATTGAGTCAACTTCCATCTTCACAATCACAAGTGGAGAGAGTTAAAATGAACCCAAAATGGTGATAGGAGAAAACACCGCCTAAAAGAACTCCAACATTTTGATAAAGTCAAAATATGTGTAAAGAAAAAGAGAAAACAATGAACTATCAGGTTGTTTTTCACTCTCCTCACTAGTGCATGCTAAACCACATTTGATTACATCATATGTGTTCAGTCAGAAAAAATTCTTAAATTTTAGACAATTATTTATTCCTCAAATCGATAAGCTATAGTTCTTCCAACCCATTTCTTGTTTAATAAGTCTACAAGTTGATATGAACTATTATCATGCAATTATGATGACCCAATGAAAACAAATTTGTTATGTTGAAGAAAAAATTTTCAATAAACCTCTCAAAACAATTGAAATATGACAGTCACCAATTACATCAGGTACTTGCTAAGCACAAGTTCTACTAGACTCAACATGAAATAACAAACAAACTGCAAAAGGAATTAGTACCTCAAAATAAAGTGCCTTATCAGTTAAAATGACTTTTCCTGGCCACGCCATGTTTTTCTCCCATTTCAGAACAGGACGCTTCCTACTAGAGCCAATGCACAAAATTTGCTCATCCAAGAGCTCAGGACATTCACGAGTCTGGTATGATCTCCGACCTTCATGCACCCTATAGTAAATATTAATACGACACTAAGATCTCTAAAACAAATGGAATGAAGGAAAAAATCATAAATTGGTTAATTATACCCATCATTCATAGCACAAAGTTGAGATCAGATAAAAATGATAGAAATAAAGCACACAAATATAGAAATGTTGGGTGCATTTGTGGAACTATTCACTATTAGAGCAACCGTCTTTTCACATCTAGCACAGGTGGGGGTGAAAAGGGGGGCGGATAAAGGAAAAAATTGAACATAATACGAATGGTGGATTTATATACATATAACAGGTATGAACAATCCCAACTTCTAGCTCTCTAAATAATCTAGAAGTATCCTGCATATTTATCTACCCCATAAGTTAACTGTCAACAATCTCCTCGGGTGTATTGAAATAGTTCATCTTTTGCTCATGGATTCCTTTCTAATTAGAATTACACAAGAAAATCAAATTCTTTCTTGCCCGCTGAATAACTGATATATTTGTTACATCACCAACAGTTATACAGAACAATTCACCTTGGTCAAAAAAAGGAAATCTATATCAGAGATTTCATACAAAAACAATCAGAAGGCCGTTCAGCACATATTCAATCAATATAAATGATGTCATGAATCTTACTTCAGAAGTTCATCAATATAAGTTAACCACAAGCCCAAAGAGATTCCTTCTTCCTCTCCAGCAAGAGCCTTGAATATGTTATGTGCTGTAGCATGATCAGCCACGCCAGAAATAGCAGGAGCAATCCGTACAAAAGCCATCTCTCCTACAAGCTTTCCCTTCAATGTCAACAAGAAATTATGAAACATTTTATTGGTTTTTAACTAAATTATAAAACAAAGAAGAAACGCATTATGCTGAGAGTCAAGAAGAGATTCCATGAATCTCAATTAACTTGGACTTGTCAAAGAACCATTAACCAAAGGTTTAAGCTGACATATGAGAACCCAAAAATAACTTCACATCTCTAATACACTCTTGCACATGAATAATCATTAGGCCTACAGCATGAACATGTATAAATCCATCTTATCTTGTACAAAAACATGTAATTAATCATTGGGCTTGGCCAAGAATTGGACTCTAAACCTTTCAATATAGAAGTTCAAACAAATTGTAAAAATTATTAATTAGGCCCAAATGAACTGAATTTCCCATTGGCCTAGTCCACACTCTTCCTATATTCTACTCTATTCTAATATTACTTGGACCAATTTGTATAGAATTAAGGCATAATTGTATTGAATTGAGCTTTAAGAAACAGAACTATCAATAGAGAGAAAGTTTCAGACGTTCTGGTTCACTAAGCCACATATAATGTTCTAAAAAAACAAAGAATCTGAAAAATAAACCTGAAGAGAAGCTTTTTCAGACACATCTTCTTTGCCGTAAGGATTCTCCCATGCAAGCATTGTTATAAAAATTAGTTGCTGGAATGCTGGCTCCTGTAAACGTATATGCTTTCTCTCATAAAATGAAGCAAACAAAATACTCTCCATGCCTAAAAACCAATAAACTTTCATGTAAAAAAAGTTCAGTTCCAAGTCTGAAAGTGCATGTTAATCAACAAAAAATTATACAAGCCTTTAGTTACATTTGGAACTATGGCCAATCATTTGAATTTTGTCAACTATATGCATAACCTTTTAAATAAGTGTCAAACATAGCCAAGTTTAGATGGACCAATACTGAAACTGTCAAATTGATAACAACACATATAACTTCTCATGGAAACTATACAATAGCATATTTGAAGGAAATGCTGGAAAAGTATGGATAAAAGATGGTGTGAGATAATGATAATTTACGGAATCTAATTATCAATTTTTCCCAGCTGGTATGTTCAAACATCACATTTTATTTCTTTACAAATACATGCTCCTACAAGCAAGAAACAATTACTGATCATAAAGGCCACGAACCTTGAGGCAGGGATGCACGGCTGAACTATCTCTTGACAAGAACCTAAAGCAGCAATACTCCACCAAGTTACGAGCATCATTAAACACAGGTTCAGTAACAAGTGCTTTAAAGATCTTCTGCATCTTGTAACCAGTCAATCCATTCATCCTGCAAATCTTATTCCAGAATAAATCAAAACTCTTTAATCAGTCTTATGGGGATGCAATTAAGTAGTATCCTAAGATAAAATCATTCTTATGCAATCCTATAAGAATTTCAGCGATCCATATAAGAGAACTAGTTTTCACCTTAATTAACACAACAAGGCAGTAAAACACTGTGAATTATCTAATCCAAGTGGTTTACTGACTAATTTAGCAGGATTTTGATATGTATGTTGGAAATGGGTAGATCTCTGTATATCAGACTCATTATCTTTTCAATTGAAAAATATGGGGATATGGAAAATAGGACTCATCCGCATGTAGGCAATGGTGCTTGGATTTGAATGTAAATAGTGGTTTGGTAAAACTAGAGAACTTTAAAAAGAGAATTTACACTAATAAATTACTCCCTCCATCCCAAATCAAGAGATACATTTCATCTTTTAATTTGTCCCTAACCAAGTGATATACTTCATGTTTTAGTTTGTCTCAAATCAAGTAATGCATTTTAGATTTAAGATGTCATTAACAATAAATTTACTAATTGGTCCTTATTTATTATGAGTAGTATTAATAAAAGGAAAGGCATTTGAAATTTATTAAGAGGAATTTAGTCAATTGCTAAGTTCTTTTTATAAAATTAAGATTTTCTAATCATTTTCTTACTACCCATGTCAAAGCCATTTGCACCACTTGATTTGAGATGGAGAGAGTAAATCTTTCAATTTCAGACCAAACAAATATGACTGCTATTAACTACAGATGTATCTGCTTTTCTTTTCCTTTGGCTTCTTCCTCTTCCAAACATTCTTCTTCTTCATCACTTCATCTAGTTGTCTTGGTTTCCATCCATGATTGAAGAGTCTGATTTCATCTCAAAGCACCAACATGTGTTCCATGTCCTATTCCATGTTCCAGCGTGTCAACATAGTATGACAGCCATTTTTTAAAGGGTCCAAGTATCATAGCTTATCAACTAGGAAAGTTTGGAGGCAAATCTTTGGGTGGATTAAGAAGAGAAACAACTTAGTGTTAGACATTGGAAAAGAGTTACGTGCCTCCAATCATACCATTATCTGTTTGGAATTTATCAGAGAAATGTAAAATTACTTGGCCTGGGTCAATAGTTGTAGGGATGAGCTATGAGGATCCATACAATCCATTTTGCTTTGTTAAGAGCCATGACTAACATAGTAAAGTTATGCTTTCTACATTCAGTTAATTCTCTTATATTAGTGTCTGTTATCAACATAATCAATTGCTGTCATTCATGAAACCAAATCATCCTCACACATAATATTGGGATCACGGAATCTACACTAAATGGAATGATAACAAAAATTTAAGACTAGATCCAAACAGAGGTACACGTTTACCTGCTAAACTGTTCAATAGATACAATAGCAGCTAACGATAGAACACCATTTGGTGTCCAACTATGAATTGTCTGCTCTGCCATAAATATTTCCTCCAGCTTCGGAGCGTCTAATGCATTACCAGGATCAGGCTTTCCAGAAAGGGTAGATTTCCCTAGTGGAGTAACCTCGTTTAAAAGATCTTGGGTCTTTGACAGCCACAGACTGAATCTTTCTTGCACTGCTTCTGTTAAGAAAGCAGTGATGCTCAGATATATCAAAGATACAGCAGGATTGATCCTCTTAAAAAAATATATACAACATAAAATCATCAGCAGCATAATTCTATTTTTAGTGCATGCATAATCTACAGACATGAGAATTCACTTCACAAAGTATAGAAGCATTCATGTCAAAGTCAATGTTCCAACAGATGAAAATTCATAAATATTTCCTCCAACTCTGGAGCACTTGAATGCATTACCAGGATTAGGATTTCCAGAATTTCCAGACTTTACTAATGGCACGGTCACCTCATTTAAAAGATCCCGGGTTTTAGACAGCCATGAACTGAATCTTTCTTGCACTGCCTCTGCCAAGAAATTATTGATGCTCAGATAGATCAAAGATGCAGTAAAAACAATTGTATTCTGTTTCATATATGATATCTCATGCAATTTTCAGACCCTTTTGGAATAAAAACAGATTAAATCCATGAAAATCTATGAACATGAGAATCCACTATATGGAAATACATAAATGTCCAGATCAAGGTCAATGTTCTAGACAGTTCAACATCCTTAAGGAAGTTATGTCATTTTAATTTGCATGTTTACTCAATTATCTGAAACCATTAAAAGCAGACCACGGAGCAAATCTAGAGTTTCTGATATCATCTTTAGTTTTGAAACTAGATATCTACTGCATAGAAAAACAAAAACTTCAAGATCTAGAACAATATTCATAAGGAAGTTCAACATTCATACATGAAGTTGCATGATTTCATTCACATGCCTACTATATTTTTTTTTGGAGCATTATAGAACAATAACATTGCTATATTATGGAAAGTCTTTATTGTAAACTTTAGGATAGATTATACAAGCAAAGAAACTAAGCCGCATCAATGGCAGGGTTAGCATCTCTTCAGTTTTTCGGTTTTTTCAAACCGGAATTTCTTAAATGTGAAAACCAAACCGAATCACATTAGGTCTGTTCAGATCGGTTTTTGGTTTCTAGGCTTATTGTTTAGTCCAGTTAATTTTTACACTCAAAATTCTTAAACCAAATTGAATTTGAAGCAGAGACGAGGTTAGAATATTAGCAGGGAAGGATTTGGTCAAATTCAAGGTAGACCAATGAATTCACTATAAGGACTGAATCTAGATTAAGATTCATAATTTCTTGAAGTCCAGGTAAGTGGAAATAAAACAGCATAGCTTACTGTGTCATAAGATCGATACTCTTGATCAATTTCACATCATAGCAGCTAAGAAAGAAAGCAAAGTGACCATAAACATAACTTGCACTAGCTACCACACTGCAAAAGTACCCAGAAGACAGGATGAAAGAAGTCCAAAAAAAAATGAATCCAGAAAAAGAAAAGTTCCTTAAGTATCTTGCTTTCCGATTCTAATCATGATTATACTCGA
Source organism: Dalechampia spathulata (assembly GCA_948192965.1). Classification (NCBI taxonomy): domain Eukaryota; kingdom Viridiplantae; phylum Streptophyta; class Magnoliopsida; order Malpighiales; family Euphorbiaceae; genus Dalechampia; species Dalechampia spathulata. Next base: position 24,277 of record CANYBF011992937.1, read on the forward strand.
GCAACTTGTTCGCGCACATAGGACAAGGGAATCCCGAACTAAAGCAATTTTCACTAAAATTCATCAAGCGGCTATTATCAATTATCACCAGCGGGTTCATCGTGGAAGAAGTAAAAGAAACAAAGAAATTCTTACTAGTATCAATGTCCCTAAGCTTCCATCCATCACCAAGAGATTGACCCACAACCTTAAACCTTAACCTGCGGTCAGAAGAACCAAAAACAGAGTAGCTAACGTTGCAAAAGTTGCTATGTAGCAGAATTGAGGAAGTGGGCATGGTTGGTATTGAAGACTTAAACTGGGTAGAAGGGAATTGTGACTGCATCTTGCTTTTAATTGGGATTATTCAAAGGAAAACAAAGTAAAAGTACAGTCCGGAGCTGGAAGACGATACGAGAAGAGAAGACATGTGCTTGTTTCTTTCTTAGTGGTCTTCCAGTGGAAGTCGATGGGATGATCTCACACGCTTCTTTATTTGATTTGATATTTACACGTGTTTTTTTCTAAGTTTTTGCCCTTTTCAATTATTAAATAATAATTTATAATTTATCAAAATAAACATTCTCCCTCTATTATTAATAATTTTTTAAAAAATATAAAAAAAAGAGCTCTGTCACGTGCATGATCACGTGGATAACATATCCATTCATTAACTGCCACCATCGCCAATCACACGAAGCGGTTAGCCAGCAGAGAAAGCAGCAGAAGAGCTCGCAGTGGACGATGGCCTTATCTTGTCCAAACTCTCCTGCAATTCTCACTGCCTCATCAATCATCAAGCCCACCGTAACATCCGCCGCCGCCTCCGCCGCCGCCTCCGCCGCCGCCTCCGCCGCCGCCTCCGCCGCAGCCTTTTACTTGTTTCCAAAACCCATTATCACCACCAACCGCAAAACCAATTTCTTCAACTTGTCCTCAAGTAGTAGTAGTGTCATCAACTCAAGCTTCGATGATAAATGGAGAGTTAAGGTTTCTTTCTTTCCTGCTTTCTTGAAAAAGAAAAAGGATGCTAATACTCTCAAAGAAGAGCTTCTTGACGCCATTGCTCCTCTTGATCGTGGTGCTGATGCTACTCTTGAAGACCAGCAAATAGTCGACGAGGTTACTTTCTATTATAATTCTATTTGTACCGACGAAAATACCAACTTCACTATAATTCAATTTTACTTATTATAGAGATACCATTCATCTGGGATGACAAATCAGGCAATGAAAATTCATCCCATGTTATTCCTATGATTGTAATGTTGAATGGAAAATAAATATAGATTTCTGGAAAATAGCTGTTTTCACAGTGAATTGATAATGTTTTCTCGCAGTTTCTTATTAGAAAGTTAGCACTTTTACCAGATTTTGTGGAAATCATGTGTTTGTCCTGATAGATTGCCCGCCAACTGGAAGCTGTTAACCCAACAAAGGAGCCCCTCAAATCTGATTTATTGAATGGGAAATGGGAGCTTATTTACACTACTTCACAATCAATTTTGCAGACCCAAGTAAGCTTCTGTATATATGTGATTATCTTCTTATGCTCTTCTGCAGACCCCAGGTCTCTGAACACTTTCAGGTTTTGGGGTTAACTCCTGAAGTTCTTTTATTGTGTTTCAAATAGTCCCATGTCTTTTATTTTCATCATTCACAAGATCTTATTAATTGGGAATTTGCAATCAATTGGGTTGTAAATTTACATAAAATAATGTATACAGAGGCCCAAATTCCTCAGATCCAAAACAAACTACCAAGCAATCAATGTGGATACACTCAGGGCACAAAATATGGAATCTTTTCCCTTCTTCAACCAGGTAATTTCTCAAATCAGTCACATCATTATCTTGTTTCAGTATTCAAACATGTTCTTTTCTCCAAATTGTTTTGAACACTAATTTTGATACAAGTACTATAACTTGTTCTAACAATATGCAAATTAAAGAAAGTTTATGGTCGTCTCCTATCTATCTTCATCACTGCCACATCGTTGCTTGGATGATTGCTTGCCAACTTTGACATTCATGTTTGTAGGTAACTGCAGATTTGACACCTTTGAATGCAAAAAAAGTAGCTGTACAGTTTGATACTTTCAAAGTTGCAGGTCTGGTAAGTATTCTTGTTGTTAAATTTGTAGCATCTATGATTTTGTTGACGGGTTATGTGATGTTTGATAGATTGCCATTCGGTCAATCAATGAACAATTTACCCTTAAGCTGTTGGTAGTAATTGTATTCCTCTGCTAAACCTTCTAGAGAAGTTAACACCACCATCACAGATGTAATTGATCAAGGATGCTGATAGTTTACTCTTCTTCTTTTTATGTTAGCATTAGATAAAGTATAGCTGGTAGAACTAACGTTTTGATTTCATAGATACTTTTAAGGAAGAAAAAAAGGGAATTATACCATTGCAGCAAAATAACTTCTTAAGGGACTTCCTGGCAGAGAAGCACAACTGGAAAATGTAGGAAACATGCAAGAAGTGGTAAAAGTAATTGATATGGATTAGTAAACCATTTCTTCATGGTTTTCAGATACCAGTTAAGGCACCTGGTAGAGCTCGTGGCGAGCTGGAAACTACATATTTGGATGAAGAACTACGGTGAGTATGAGATGACTCTTCTTCATTGTGCCCTTGAGGCTTTCCACTTTTGAACTCGTATGTATTCCTACTTGTTATCTGCTTTATTTTATAATTTTACAGTAGCATGATTCGGATGAAGAGGGGATTTGAAAATACATGTTCTTTCTCTGATGAATTTAACAGAATAATTGACGGTGTTATTCAACAATGTAAGCCAAGCAGCTGGAAAATACCTTGTAGTTTGAGCTGAGCGTGTTAGAATAAGATTGGTTTTTATTTGATGCATTAAAATTGACTAAGTTATGCAATGGAAGCTACAGATTAAAGCATAGAACTGAAAAAGTTGTCCGTTTCTTCAGCACTGTTTTGAGAAAAGGTGAAGGTCACAGCTCCAGCATTAGAAGATGCAACTAAAAATGCAGGCCTGGAAGCTTTCGAGTATATCGTTCACGTGAAATGAAACTAACGACCTTACACACATAACTTAAAAAGTTAAGACGACAGCTAGAGTGTTTGAAATTGTTGACTGAGGTCTCAAGTTTAAGTTTTTTGCATATTTGATGCATATATCAACTCTGGATGGCCTGCAAGCCTGTTGTGCAAATTATCAAGTTTGAAGCATTTCGATACCTGCCATTTGTTTGTGATATTTGTATGTCTGCTGAAACTATAGATCCTTTCAGTATTCTTGAATGATATGTGTCTTTGTTTTTCTCTTGTTCATTTCAACAGAATTTCAAGGGGTGATAAAGGAAACTTGTTTGTGTTGAAGATGATTGATCGCTCTTACCGCGTGCCTGTATGACGTATTGATTGAATCAAGATACATTTTCTGATCTAGGAATATAAGGCTGCAGGTTCCTGAATTCTGTCTGATTAGTATTATTTTTGCATATGTGCTGTTTCTTCAAATGCCTGCAAGTTTCCACCAAGTAATGTGCAAAATCTCTTCCTTGTATATAAACATGTGACTGTTCCATTCTGAAACAATTATTAATTGAGCTAATTTTGTAAAGTTGTTTAATAAAGCTACAACCATCGGACAGTTTGATATGTGTTATTCTGAGAATGTAGATGGGAAATGAACTGCTGTATTGAGCATGATAACATTATTCACACACCTGTACTTGCTAATTTCTAATATTACAGCGACTCCTTTCGGCAGTAATTGCTTATAAAAGAAGCTTTGATGCTCATTTCTCAGCCTTTTCTCTGAGATCGGCCTTTTGGCTATCAGCATAAAGAAGCTATAATAAATTCCGTTTGTTTCTGTAGCTATGTATTAAACAACGCCTTTAAATAAAAGCTTGCACTTTCATGTAATTTGGCATTGTTAAGCTGCATGCTAACTTTCCTCTTCTTCTCCAGTTCATTTTCATAAAATGAAGGTGCCTCTGGATGCTAGTTTCTTTTTCATGTCAATTGATGAATAGGTTGGGCATTTGATTGTATCTTGTAAGTATGTTTGATGATGCCTTTCACAACTATATATGATCGCATAATTGAATTGAGCTGATTCAATATTTTGCAGACATTGCTATGATGGAAATGTGTTTTATAAGCAGTAATGTGGAGTGCCAAAGTTTGTAGTTCTCATACGGTTATTGGAAAAACTTAGTGCATGTAAACATTTGGTGACATAAAGCGAAGTTTCCATTTGGTGTATACATAACAATGGAAAGATAATTAAATCTGCCATTCTTTACATTTGGATAAAATATTGGACAGAAGGTTTTTTAAGTGACAATTTCATTGGCTGTTCCGTCCTTACGCATGTGGGATGAAAACACAAACAAGTTGGAACTGCGTTGCAATCTGAAAATAAACCCATCTATGTTCTTCTCCTTCTCTGCACAAAACAGGAAATAAGTTAGATTCATCATCAACCAGTTTGCGATGTTTGGCAAGAAGCAGAGGCACTATTTTACCAAAGAATATCACAGGGGGTGGGTCCCTCCACCATTGGAAGATGAACGGGTGACACAAGAGCCTGCAATGTCAAGCTTCAATTCAGTTGAGTACGTAATTATATTTATTAGCTTATAAAACAAAATCCTTAAAATTTAAGACATCGCAATCATGTTGAGGAAGCTATCTTGTTCGGAAGGATACCCGGTTATCATAAATTTGAAGCGATGGGATGTGGGAGATAATGCACCCACGATCTTTTCTATGTTTCAAGCACCATTCCTTCAGATCAGGGCATCTGTTGATGCGTAGTTCTGCAAATGTTGGAGGGAAGTGCTTCTCAGGTAACGATAAGAGTTTTGGGCAATTGTCGATGGTTAAAGATAGTAGAGAGGTGAGATTTTGGAATGAGATGAGTTTCAGATTCTGAAAATCAGAAATGTGGAGATGGGTGAGGGAAGTGGGAAGCAGAAGTCTGCCATCATTGTCTGAAAAGGAATCAAGCGTTTCTGTACTTAGAAGGGTGCCTCCAATTGTAAAGATGGTCAGAGAAAAGAGCCTGAGAAGTCCCCAATCTGCTATTGGTTGCCTGAAATTCTTGCAATTACTGATCTCCAATTCGTTTAGATTTGGAGGCAATCCCCCAGCTGGAAAGGACTCCACTCCTCCACAATCAGTTAACCTTAAAATCTGAAGAGAGGTGATTTTATGCAATCCAATTGGTAGTGCCTTCAATTTCTCACAGTTCCCGATATAGAAAGAGGTCAGAGCCTGGAGAGCTAATTCTGTTTCTGGAAAGCATTCTAATTGTTGACAACTCCTTATCCAAAGCGATGTGAGACAAGACAAGTCATTTGGAGAAGCCAATCTCAGGGTCTTAAGCCAGTCACAATCCGCAAACCAAAGTGTCTTGAGAGAATCAGGAAACTGCTTGTTTGCACACAAGTTGAGAGATGGGCATCCCATAATTATCAAATCCTCAAGCTGAGACATGTTAGCAATACCTTCCAGCACACACTCCAACGAGGAGCAGAAATATATTTGAAGACGCCTTAGACTGTATGGAACACCAGTTGCAGCTGAGAATGACTTCAGTTCATCACATTTCACTATCTTCAAATCACTTAAGCATCTGAGTTGGTGCAGTCGATTTGCCAGTTTCTTCAAATTACAACAATGGCGAACATTCAAAACTTGAAGATTGCAAGGCAATTGCCCTTCCTCTCCCTCTACCAATGACACCATCTGCTTACAGCGCTTGATTACTAACCTTTTCAATGAAGCAAGTTTGTCTAGATTAGTTCCATCCTTCCACAAGTACATCAATTCACCGCATGAATTAATATTCATATCTTGGAGCGCCACCAAGTCCTGTATCCCTGCTTCATCTAAACTTACGAGTCCAGAGATATCTTTGATTTCTAAGCTAGTAAGAGATGTGAAATCAGATATACCTCTGATGAGGGCCTCCCGACACTTGTCAACGTAGAGTTCCTGAAGAGATGGAAAACAGCTGGGCAACTTCTCAACAAGCTTCGGACAATCATTAACCTTAAGATGATGCATTTTAGGGAATTTAAGTGCAGCAACCACCTCATTCAGATCAGTGGAGCTGCATGTCCATTTCTCCAAATTTGGCATTCCCACGATTTCTAGTGTCTCAAGTGATGGAAAATGTCCCAGTGGTGTCAGTGACGTGATGTTCCAACAGTTGCTGAGTTTGATGTTCACCATCTTAGTGAATGCGGGATCTCCTATCCATGCAGGCAATGCACTTCCACCATATCCTATAATTGAAAGACTGGAAAGATTTTGATGGGGCGGCCTTAACAAACTGAGTACCTGCATTTCATCCCTCTGATTTCTTGAACCATTGTAATCTCGCCCTACCCATTCCAACTGCAATTCTTGTAAGCCATGCTTCTTCTTTATATCTGCAAATTCGGCATCTTGAATATCTTCCACATTCTGAAGCCCTTCAATACACAGCTTCCCTTTTAGTTTAGACAGTTTCCCCAACTCTGTCAGCTTCAATCCATTGTCTTTCCCCACAATGAACTTCATCAAGTTCTCCAGATATCTCAACTTTCCAATTTCCGTTGGCATATCTTGTAAGTTACGTGTATCACTAGCATCTAAGCACTGTAAGTTTGTCAAGTTGTCGATTCCCAGAGGTAACTTCTTTAGCTCTCTGCACCCACTAATGTCAAGCCAGTGCAAGTTGATTAAACTGACTATACCTGAGGGTAACTCGGTTAGTTTAACACAGCCACTAATATCAAGGCAATGCAGGTTGATTAACTTGCCTATACCTATGGGTAACATGGTAAGTTCTTGACACCCATGTAATATCAACGTCTGCAAATTTATCAAATCCACAACTGATTCAGGCAACCTTTGAATTGCAGCACAAGATAAGTTGAGATATCGTAAAAGCTTTGAGGCTCCAATATGACTCGGCAAATCCTCGAACTGATAGCCCGCAAGTGATAGTGCCCTCAAGCATTGTAGCCTTGGCACCAGCTCATTCAGCACCATGCTGCTCAAGTAGCAACTTGACCCACTTCTGTCCATCATAATTGGCATTGCTAAGAATGTCCGCAGCTTCTTCATTTTCAGAAAAACATCAAATTTCTGCCAAGTGTCAAATTCATGACGAGTGAACGATGAATGACGAATCATCGAGTATGATTCTTTATCCTCCAACTCATCTTCCAGTTGAAAACATATTTCTGAACTAACATGCCGAGCTAGATCATTCATGAGATCATGCATTACAAATAGTGATTCACTGCTGTTAGATTGTTGGAAAAATGATCTTGCTAACAGATCATCAAAGTACCTACTCCCCACTTCTGTCATGTTCTTCTTTTTCTTCAGGTCACATAAAATGCCCTCTGCCATCCATAGAGAAACCAATTCATTCTTGTTGAACTCGTAACCCTTGGGGAAAATACCACAATAAGCAAAGCATTGTTTCAGATGGGAAGGAAGATGAAAATAACTCAACCTCAAGGCTGGTAGTATACTGATTTTATCTCCAGGGAAATCCCACATCTCACTTCTTAACACATCCATCCACACCTCAGGATCTGGTCTACCATGTAAAAGACCCCCGAGTGCTTTAGCTGCCAAAGGCAATCCATCACATCGCCGGACAATCTGTTCGCCGGTTTCTTTCAAATCCATGTGGTTGTCGAAATCTGTTGCTCCTAATGCATGTTGTGCAAACGTCGACAAGCAAGCATCATCTGACAATTTTTTAAGATCATAAGATGGAGAAGTACCCATCATCAAAGCAACATCCTTGTTGCGAGTTGTGATGATGATTGTGCTTCCTGGCGCTCCATACTTCAAAGGACGAGAAAGCTTATCCCAGAGGATGTAGTTTTCTGTCCATACATCATCTAAGACAACTAAAAATTTCTTCATAGACAGCTTCTCTTTTAATTTTATCTGATGCCAATTCAAATCCTTGTTCCAGTCATCTCCTTTTGGTTGTAGAATTGATACAGTAATTCTATGAACATCAAAATCTTCACCAACAGAAACCCAGGCTCTGAAGTCAAATTCCAATGAGGGATTTTGGTAGACGAGTTGAGCTAGAGTGGTCTTGCCAAGTCCCCCCATCCCAACAATCGGAATTACAGAGAGCTCTGCATCACATGCTTTCTTCTTCAAAATCTCAATCACTTCTGTCTCCTCTTCATCCCTGCCATGAATCTCCGTTTTCTCCATCAAAATGGTTGTTGCCCTTGTGGATGACGGTCTTTCTCCTATTGGGTTGCTCCTCCCTTTACTTCCCTTGGTCAAATGCAAGTCATTTTTCTCTTTCATTACACCATCTAATCTCTTCGTGATTTTCTTGATCTTTGAAATCATCTCAGCATTGAACTTTAAAGTGCTCAAATTCAGCTTACTGCAGCAACTGGGCATGAATTTCTTCATCTTACTAGTGCCAGCTTCTGAAATTGGTTCATCTTCCAGCTTGCGAAGAGCCTGGTGAGTTGCAAACTCATCAACAACATCCTCCACATCATAAGCCAAGTCTCTGAGCTCTCTAAGCCACATTTTCACCAACGGGTTACCCATCTTCTTCTCTTCCGCATCTTCAAGAACTAGATAAATTTTCTTCAACATAACCTCCCACTTGTGGAGTTCGTCTCTAACATTTCCTTCACGAGCATACTTGAGAACGTCAGGGGAGCCCAACTTGTCAAACAGCAACTGGAAAGAAGCGGAGAGAATTGCACCTCCTACAGTAGTGATGACAGCTTCCATGGCACAAGAATCAGTAACTATGAGATACAGAAACCCAGCAAAGAACAGCCAAGATAATTATCAAAGCTTCGATCTTTTCAAACTCTGACAGCTAAATTTTCAGCTTAGAATGCGGTTCAGATCAGGAATTGCTGAAAGATTGAGTTGAGATTGATCCATTCTGCGTCAGAAGTACAAAATTGCCATTAAAAGTTCGTGCTCCAGTTCATTCATTTTTACCAAAATCTATAATTTTTATCCATTTTTGCAGATTTTGGTCCCCATTGTACGAGCAGTTTGGCAGGTCTGAATTGCCCAACATGGCAGAATCTTTTCTTTTGTTGAGCCGTGACAATGGAGAACAACTCCCTAGTTTTCCTCAAATATCATAGAAATATCAATTATTATTTATATATTAATAATTAATATATAAATATTAATGTAAAATTATTCAAATTTATTTAGTAAAATTCATTTAATAAATGATTTAAGTTTAAGTTAGAGAATGTTTTTTTCTTTTAAATTTATATAATTTATATAACTCATTAATTTATATAAAAATAATTTAATTTTAGATATGTAATTTATAAATTTATAATCATAAAATATATAAAAATATTTTTAATTTAATTATTAATATAGAATCATAAATATGCATAAAATATAATATTTTTATTACCAATTCTTTAATTTTTTAAATAAAAAAACAAATAATTTATTTTATAATTTATATTTGTTACATTTATTTAATTAAGCTTACAATACATTAAAAATTTTAAACTTAAAATTGAGTTCTAACTCATTTATATTAGTAGGAACTATCAACCTCGATATGGATTTATAAGTATTTGTATCGTATTTAGACGGGAAAAATGTAAAATATAGAACCATAAAATTTGGAGAAAACGTACTATATTAATAAGAAGCAAGACGCATACTTCCATTGGAGACATGTCCCCCCCCCCACTTTATTTTACAACAATATTATTCCCACATAACCTGAAACAAACACCTCCAACACTCCAACACATCAAACAGAAATTTGGCTTTTCTTTCTCCTCACAATCCACACATATAGATAGCATCTCCATGTATATATATTAAAGGTTCAGACGGCAGTAACGGCTATTTTCATTCCACCTTGACAGTGACCAGCGAAGCTGCAGATGAATGAGTTCTCGCCCCTGACGAGCTTGATACTATCTTTTCCAGATGTAAACGTTTTGGAGTCTTTAGGAGCTGCGCATGAACGGTAACCTGCGTTGCTTACTGCTACCACATTGTGGGCTGCTGGATTGTAGTTGAATACTGCAACGTTCACCATACCCACTTAGCATTATTACCCCATCTCATAAATAACTCTAAATCGAACATATATATTAAGAATTGAGTAATTAATGAATATTTACATATGAGAAATATGTTAGAAATATATAAGAATCTGCATACGGGTATGTATACATAGAAACGTAATGACGAGATCAAGAAATATGAGAAGGAAATGGAAAGGAGACGGACCAAGTATATCGCCAGCTCTAAAGCGCTTTCCTTTAGGCCAAGAAGCAACATTAAAGGTCCAGCCACGGGTATCCCCAACAGTGTAAGTAGCTGCAGATGCCATCTCCAACTGAAGAATCAGCATCCCCATCACCACCATAGCCACCACTGCACTACCTCTTCCCTCACCACCCATTTTCCACTTCAACTCTTTCTTGATTTTCTACCCAAAAGCTGAAAATCAAAGCTAGATCTATATATACTATGAGCTCAAGCTTCCTGACCCTAGCTTTCACTTATATTAGAGTGCAGGGGAGGTAAGAAACTCACACTGAGTGAGGGGGGTCTTGATTAGGCGTAATTCAATGCGGGTTGAACCGAAAAATCAAATCATGATAGCTAGTCTGATTTAACCTAAATCTAAATATATCTATTTAAAAAATATAAACTGATCGATTCATAAATCAAAACGAAACCAACCAGAGCTGGACAGTAGTTTTAATAGAGGTTGGTGAGGACAGACGGTGGGGTCTGGTTTCTATTCAAGACTTTTGACAAAAGGAGTAATGTGGGTTTGGCAGTGTCATTATTTTGTGTTGAAAATTGTCAACAAATTGAGATATGGCACAAGATTTTCTTAGATAGTGTGCTTTGGACCTTTTTTAATAAATATTATTTAATAATTAATCATTAATTTGTTCATTAATCTCTTTTTTTTTTTTTGTAGAAATTGATCAGTAATAATAGAAAATAATAAATAAAATAAATACATAATAGAAATAAAAAGCAATTGATGATACCCGTACTCAAATGGTTGTTGGAAACCAAAAAGTTCATGGTTTGAATTTTGACAGTCACAACGTGGGAGCCCGGGTGAGGGAATCACCTTTTTGGAAACCAAGAAAAGCAACTGATGATGAAATTATTTTTTAAAAGAAAAAACTAAAATAATACTTAAAAAATTAGATATTTTTTTTGATAATTATGTAAAATAAAATTTATACATTAATGATAATAGTAATTCTCATTTGTTTACTATTTATCAAGTTAAAATTCAATTTATTAAATTTTTTCATATATAATCAAATTTTCATCGATTCTTAAATATAAATTATAAAATAAATTATTTATTATTATATTTAAAAAGTAAACAAGTTATCAAAAAATTATAATACATTAAAAAATTTTATTATTTTCTATTAATAGTTAAATTTAAATAAACATTTTTATGTTTATATAATGTTATAAAAAATATAAATCTAAAATTAAATTTTTATTACTAAATTCAACTTAAGTTTAACTTTTCATTAATTGAATTTAAATAAAGATTTATTAAATAAAATTTTAAATAATTATGGATAATTAATTCATTTATATTTTTATAACGTACGAAAGGAATGACATTAAAAAGCGCAGACAGTGTTGATGAAAGTAGTTGGCAATTTAACCCTTCAGTCGGAAAATCTGAGGTTTCTTGTCTCCATTTTATGCATGTTTTGGTACATTTTCCATTAATGATGTTCCGGTTCGGTTTGAGCTCAGTTCGGTTCGGTTCGAGCTCGAGCTCGATTTGTTTGTTTTTGAATAAATCTTATGAATGTTGATTAATTTAAATTATTATATAAAATTAGATGTTATTTCATATCTTAAAATATTATAAATTCTTTAATTTTTATATAATTTTCATACATAATATCTTATTTATTACATTTCATTATTTTAATTTTTACATCAAAACTCATAAAATATATATTAATTAATGAAAAATATTATTAATATTTAATTTTTATTTGTTATTTAAAACTGAAAATGAGACATTTTATTTTGGGATGAATTTAATTAATATTTTCTATTATGACAAATGCATGATATCATGATTTATGTTTTAAAATGAGAATTAATTCAGAAAAAAAAAAGACAAAATTATTTATATTTTGATAAATATTTTATTCAACTTTTAAATATATTACTTCTTTTATTATTTTCAATCAAGTGATGCGAATTATTTCGAAATAAATATTAAGAAAATAATTAAAATATTTTATTTTTGAAAAAAAAGATTTTAAAAATTAACTAAATTACTCTTTATAGATTTTTTAAAAAATTGTATTTATTAATATCATTTAATATTTCATATTTTAAAATATATGATTTAATTTGAGATTTTTAAATGCATAATTAAGAGGGAAATAAATTATTTTAATATTAATAAAATAATAAAAGGAATATTTAGTACTGGGTAAAAACAGAACATGAACATGACGTCTACCTAACTGGACGGCGACCAGACCATTCACTAATGCCTGAGAATGACCTAAGCCATGTTTGGTCGGAACAAATTTAAACTGATTAAATTTAATTATTTGATCATAAAAATAATAAAATTTTAAAATTTTATTTATATTTTATAATAATATTATATATTTTGTTTGATGTTTTACAAAAAAAAATTAAAATTTATGAATATTTTAAAAATAATAAATTTTTTGTATATTAAAATAAAATTATGTGTAAATTTGAACTATTATTTTGCAGATATTTTTTAAAAATTTTTTAAAGAGTCTAATATTTAAAAAAAAATTATCATTTTTTTACGGCTAAAAGATATGAAATTTGGCGTAAAAGTGTTGGTCGGCGAAATCCCCATAAGGGGTCAACTTTTCTAGGGTTTTTTTACACTTGCACTGATTGGGCTCAACAACCCACCACCGGAGTTCACTGTGATCTAGTCAATTTTTATGGACCCTCCGGTCACAAAGTTCCTCAAACGTTTTCAACCGTCCGGACAGCTCACGCACTTTCTGGAGAAAAACCCACTAATGCCGGTCTAATTACCATTAAAATTAAATTCAAATAAGTTTAATTTAAAAATTAAAAATTCTTAATAAAAATATAATATTCTATAACTTTATATTAATAATTAAATTTTAAATATTTATATAATTATAAATTATATATATAATTAAATTATTTTTATATAAATTAATGAATTAAGTTATGAGTTTGTTAATAAATAAATAAATTAAATATAAATAAATTAAGTATTGCTTAGTACAATTTTCATTTATTAGATGATTTTAAATAAATATTTATTGAATTAACTCTTAATAAGGTGAAAAATAATTTAGAGGAACAAAAATAATATTTAAAGTAATATAATTGTCTATAAATTTATTTAAACTAAAAATTACAATATGCACTTTTCATCTCTACATTTTTTAAAATAGCCTTTTATTTTATTTTATATTTTCTGTCGAAATTTGCATTAATAAATTAAAGTATTTATCGAAATATAAAATATAATTAAAAACATGATTTATAGGAAAAATATGGTGGAAAGTATATTTTTCTCCTTTCTTTATTTTTTAAAATTTTGTTAATGAAATAAATATTTAATGACTATAAAGAGTCATTTTTGAAAGGTAGAAAGAAAATCACATAACTGTATTTATAATTACATTTAAAAATGACATGAATAAATAATAAATAATTATTTTTTTTATGATATAGCACAAATAAAAGGGAAACATATTAATTTTTATTAAATTAGTAAAAAATTATTAATTTTGTTAAGTTAATCAAAATGATATTATTATTTTATAAAATGTTTTATTATTTTTTTCTAAAAATTTTACCTAATAATTATTATTAAGAAAATAAGATTTATTTAAAAAATGATTGAGTATGGCTAATTATTTTTTAATTTCTAAAATGGCAGCAAACTGTAGCAGAAGAAGCAGCCAGTGACAAAGCTCAAAAATCAATCGATCAATAAGCCAAATCCGACAAAAAAAAAAAAAAAAGGTGTAATTTTGATTTTTTATTTTGGAAATTCAATTACAAGCTGAAGAAAACCGTATGGCGAGCAGTAATAATGGAGGAGGCGGAGGAAGAGAGGAAGAGCAAATCAAGAAAATGGCAGAGTTAAGCAAAACCCTAAAAGAAGGAGAGAGAATACTTGCCCCTACCCGAAGACCTGATGGTACCCTCCGTAAACCTATTAGGATTCGCGCCGGTTATGTTCCTCAAGACGAAGTTGCCATCTATCAATCCAGAGGTGCTTTGGTATGTATGTATATGTAGCCTTAACTTTGATAAATCAGTGTTTTGAATGTCATCACGTAAATGATGTTAACCTTGTTTCTTTTTTTTTTGCTTGATTGCTCTTGTATCGTATGAGAAACAGTTTGCTCGTAAATGTACATTCATTTGATTGGGATAGATTGTATTTATAACCAATTAGCTTAGAAAATGCTATAGTTCTTGAAAATTAGTCCGTGTAAAGAAGGAAATTAGTTAGTTAAATGAAGCTTTTTGCTTGATTTTCACAGAATTTTTTAGAATGTGAATATACGACCTTGCTTGCTTAGATTGCCATTTGATTGAATTCTTACAAAATCATGTTACTTTTAAAATAACCAACTTTTCTTAAAGTCGGAAGTTTTCAGTTCTAGTAACTCCGAGCTTTCCAAACATTAAAGAAAAAATCTGATGAAAAATAAATGTTAAAGAAAACGAATTGCTTGAACAAGTTGGCATGTTTTCATCTCACGAATAATTATTGGAAAAAAACATTACAGGTTTTCATCTCAAATAAATAAGGAAAAAGAAATTTTATACATTTTGCTTTAACTTTGGTGATGCAGTGGAAAAAGGAAATGCAATCTCAGCAGCTAGTGCCGCCTGGTTATGATCCTGTCATGGATGCAAAACCGAAGACGAAGTCAGTGAAGAGAAATGAAAGAAAGAAGGAGAAGAGGTTACAGGTATATTCCTTGCTTATTCTTATTAACGATTTTGCAGATGGACTATAAGTTTATTCAATATAACCTTTGAGTACTGTTTTAAAGTGAAGAAATTAATAAAAAACATGTGCCATTTGAAGGGAAAGGACTTGATCATGGTTTCTTGTACTTTTTAACTTAGTTTGTGCTATTGATTGTTGGTCCTACTGCAGTTCATATGGGTATTGTATGGGTTTTGCCGGTGACTAATGATTCTGTAGTTGACAGTTGACAGTTGACAGTATTTTTTTCGTTCTTTGCAATCTATCTTAATATATAGTAATTTTGCTGACAAATATTGAGATAGCTACCACTGAATTCTAAATTTAGTGCATATATTGTATGTGAGCTGCAGTTATGAATGCATTCTTTGCAGTCCAACTTACTATCTCATCCCTTAAGGTAATTTCTATTGAGAAAATTCGAAGAACCTCATAAGTAGATCAAAAAATGATTTTCATTTGCATCAATGCGATATTTCTTTTTGACAGGAAAGTGGTCATTGTCCTTATTAGCTCAAATATCAACTTTGAAATCTTACTTGCTAAGCCCATTAATTCAGCTTAACTCGCTGAGTTTATTTGTATACTGAAGTTTTAGATTTTGATCCTAATTGTTACAAATTGGGGTTAAGACACTGCCAATATCCCATACTATTTGGTATCTGAATATGATTTCATGTATGTGCTAAAGCTTATTTGTCATTCATTCACTTGTTTTGACAACTATTTGGTATCTGTTCCATCATCTGAAAATTGTAGGCGATGCTAGTGTTGGTAGTTGCTTGCGGATGATGCATTATGATGAAATTTATAAATGTACTTCTGGGTTTCCATATCAATACATTTTGATTTCCTTCAGCACAGTTTTTTCATGTGAATCTGCCTCTTTTGTCGTGGTAAACTTATGACATGATTATAAGACCTCTGGACTAAGTAAATAAGTTCATCAAAACCACATGAATGACTATTGAAAGTACTATTTTTTTGAGAGCTCATTGATAAAAATTTGTATTTGGTAGAAGAGTTTTAGAGGGAGAACGAATACAGGGGAGAAGGAAAGATAATAGGATTGAAGTAATGAGAGATGGGCAGAAAATATTGTTCCTATTGATTATCATAGTAACCCTCTATACACATTGGCAAATAACAATTCCCGTACTGACCATAGAGTATAGACATGAGTGACTGCTTTCGTATTAGTTGTACAGGGTAGTAATCTCTTGCTACCAACTCCATATCACTAAACAGAAATCTCTTTTTTGTTATTAAATACATAATCGCTTATACTTTAATTTCAGTGGGAAGTTTACTTATAATTTGAGCAGGCCGCTCTTGAAAAGGGTAAGAAGTTGGAAGCATCAGCAGATGAGGACATGAAAGGGGAAGAAGTTTTACCTGATGAACATGTTAGTCATGCATCAGAATATGTGAAGTTATTGACATCACAAATGAATGAGCTAGATGTTTCTGCAACGTGTACTCCTCAAGACTCAACAGACACTGCAGATCAAAATGCTCCAGCTCAGGACATTGATAAAAGAATTCGAGCACTTAAAAAGAAGGTATGCTTAATCATTCCCAATTGTTAGTAAACAGTCACAGCGTTTATCTAGTCATTTTCTCCGGTGTAAAATGCATATGCACACATGGTAAAGTTTCCATGTTGTTATAGAATGTTCCACATGGAAAACATGTGAAAATATAATCGGCATGTAGAAAACTTGAATAAATTGGGTTTATTATGGCAAGTCAATTAGTTTTGACTAGATGAGTTTCAGACCCATTTTTATGGCCTTATTGTTGAGTTTGACCCTACACTCCCTTTGGCCGATCAAGATTATTAAACGCATGGTAGTAGAAGACGACCTGCATTCAGATATTTCCAGGCTTAAAGATCTGCAATCGACATAATTGTTATGTCTAGGCGGATTAGTGGACCGAGGTCCCAAATGTAGGTCGATATATTTGTGATGGACTTCCTAGTGTATGCCCGTATTTTAATAGTGAAAACTAATTCGTAGTGTTAGGGAATGTTTCCTATGTGGAAAACTGTGGAAATATTGATTGCCATAATTGGAGTAGGTTGGGCCTTAATACAAGCAGATATATTGCAAGATAAGTTACAACCCACTTTACGAGAATTTGTGAAATTTGGACCCACTCTTCGATGAAGTTTCTACAAGTACCATTTGGCAGGATGTTCCTGAACATTTTCTCATTTTACCGTTTCATGACATCTTTAATGCGGTATAGGTATTGACGCAACCATGCAGTTGATTTTGAAACTTACAAGCTGCTGTCATGTTAAAATATGGCTTAAAATAGCCTATTGACAACCCACTCCTTCCCTCAACTCCAAAGATGTTTAATTCATCCCATCTCCCAACTAAAAGTTGATCATGCTTTAGTTTGTTTGTACATCCATCACTTTTTGTTCAGTTATAAATTCATATGCTTTTCTCAGTCGGTCAATGTATAGTTTCAATTAGATGTGATCTAATCATCTTTTATATTTTAGAAGAAACCAATCCCTCTCTTTATCTCTCACTGCACACGCACGCAGACGCGAATGATAATGTTTTTATCAATTGCCAATTTCATAAAAATCACAGAATTCATTGGGATTCTGATGTGATTCACATAGCATTTACTAATTAGGCTTCTTCTGCCTCATGTTTTATGGGTTCAGCTGATTGTTTTCCACTCTTATCCAGATTCGACTAGCTGAAGCTCAGCAGCAGAAAACCCCTTCACAAGATATGAAGCCAGAGCAGTTGGAAAAGTTAGCAAAATTGGAGGGTTGGCACCAGGAGCTAAAGCTTTTAGAAGGTAAAAAATCTGAGCAGGCGGCATCATGAATCTGAATTTTTTTCAAGTTGGATAAAATTGTGTAGTTCTTTTTATTAGTTTATTTGATGGAGATGTGAACTTACTGTTGGATCAAAGATTCTTTTATCCAGATTTTTCCAAGTAGGATTCATGCGTTTGCCTGTAAACCCTGCAATCCATTCATGATTCTGATTCCTCTTTTCCCCCGTTGCCATCTAAACCAACAAGGATTAGTGGTAATTTTATTCCATTTTCTCTTTGGTTATTGTTTCCCTCCTTTGTTTTCTTAGAAATGCATCATCCCCAATCCTAATCTCGTTGGCAAGCCTGTTCTTTCATGTTACTCTTGTCTTTCAGTTTCATACTTGAATGTTGTACTATGTATAAAGGAGAAAAGAAAGCCGTCGAGGAATATAGCTAACAAATTGGTCAAGAACTATATGTTTTTGGCGAAGAACATGATTCAAGGGGTTATGAAGGTTTCTTGTATTAAATACAAAACTTCGAATGAAAATTTAAAGAGCTTTGAGTCTTGATATTGATGGGCTATCAAAAATCGATTCCTAACGCTACTATTCCAAAGAAAGAGAGAAGAAAATCTGTGGAAGAATATGGCTTACAAATTGCTCAAGTAAATGAGCTCGTGGAATTTTAAATAATAATTAAATATCAAATTCGGATTTTAAAAATTCATTAATAAAAATATTAAATTTTATTTTGTTTATTATTATTATTATTATTATATTTTAAAAAATGAAGGATCCCACTAATGTCATAATGTAGAACAGCGAAGAAATACCATGCAATTACCACTTAAAGAAATAAACGGAAGGAATGATGAAGCTTCATGTAGGGCATAATATATATCATGATTGTTTCAAATGATCAATGCATATGAAGCTTCAGATATCTTCTCTGTTCTTTTGGTCAGTTTATTCAGATACTCGGATGGAATAAAACAAATCAAAACGAAGAAATCAACGGTAGTAATACAGAAAGAAGAGACTCAGACAGAACTTCAGCATTCTGTTTCTGTTTCCGTTTCCGGGATCGTATTCAGGCTGATGTCAATGATTTTCTACGGCTTTGGTGGGTGTATTCTTATCTCTGAAACCCAGTCAAGAAAGGAGTCCCAGAGGGCGGAATCCATTGTCCGGCCTCCGGAAGGAAGGATCCCACGGTAAATTTTTGAGCTTCGTTCCTGTTCAGGAAATGGAGTGTGCTCCACTTGACTCTCCTTGCAGTGTTAGCGCCAGGTCCCTTGTTTGCATACTCAGCATAGAATAATGTGTCCAGAAATTGGCTTCCAGCCCAAGGCTTCCACCCTTCAGGTTGGATCAAATCTCCCAATTGTGTCTCCATGATTACAGTTGTGGAATATTTCTTCCAGGGCCTGCCCAAGTATGTCTTGGTGATTAACCTCTGAGGAGCAAGCTTTAGTTCAGGAACAATTCTGCAGTTGTGGATGACGAGTCCTGTGTTTTGCCCTTTCTCTCTCTTGCCATCTGCTGTCACCGTGTTGAATTGGTTTGGATTTGGTTTCCTGACAATTATCAAGGTGTTCTGAATGACTGCTGCTCCGTATCCGAAGAGGAAAT
Organism: Dalechampia spathulata; assembly: GCA_948192965.1. Classification (NCBI taxonomy): domain Eukaryota; kingdom Viridiplantae; phylum Streptophyta; class Magnoliopsida; order Malpighiales; family Euphorbiaceae; genus Dalechampia; species Dalechampia spathulata. The sequence goes on from CANYBF011992937.1 coordinate 43,726, forward strand.
CAATGGTTCCTGAGATCACACAGTTACGGTAGAATTGACGCTTGGCTTGGTACAACAACGTGTCCTGATATCCGTCCATTCTGCAGTTGTAGAAAACTGACATATCGGAATTCACACGGATGGCCACCGCCTGGTGACCATCTGGACCGGCTGTGTTCTGGAATCCCATGGATTTGCAGATGAACCCATCAGCCTCGACCACTGTAATAACAAAGCAAACCAAATTAGTCAAATGGAAAGAAAAGTGAAGCATGTTAATAACAAGTATGATTGATGAAGGTGAACGTACCAAATGAAGCTGTGTTCCAGGTGTTTATACCACTGGCGTAGCTCTTCTTCCCTGTGACAATGGTCTTCCTAGGTCCGTCGCCATACATGTAAATGTTAGTGTGGGTCTTCGGCACGGTGACCGCTTCGTTATAGAGTCCAGCCTTGACATAAATTACATACCGGCCCTTGTGACCCTTGGGATACGAGTTTATGGCCGCGTTAATCGACTTAAACTTGCCACTGCCATCAAGAGCCACAACAGCATTTGGTGGAAGCCCGCCGACGTTGACTCGAGCAACCAAAAGCTTACGATCAGCACCGGATAACCAGGTTGGATACCCATCAGCCTGAAGAAGGCTGCGAGTATGGTTACCTGGAAGATTCATCTCAAGACCGAAGGATTTCAGGATGTCAGAAATTCCAGCAAGAATGGTAAGGGCATTGTCTGTCATCTCACTTCCAAATTGAATGCCTTTCTGCACTGTAGACTTCACTTCATTTTGCTCATCAAACCCATCCATGCACAATTCCTGGTAAGAGATAATAGAACTCAACCAGATGCGGAAATCATCAGCTTGGTCAGCTACGGTTTTTAAGTCGGCTGCAGTAATCTTTGCAAGGATATCCTGAAGCTCCCCATTGGCATTATTCAACAATGTTTTGCAATCTTCCAAGGCCAATTTGGTACGGACTCGACTACCAGCCTGCTCAACTAAAGTACTGCTCATGTTAACTGTTCTTGTCAGCATAGATGAAATCGGTAAAATGCTAGCCAGGATGAGTTCTTTAGGATCATGGCTATTAACAGAACCGAGGGTTTCGGTGCAAACTTCCTTGTAATTAGTAGGCTGGCAAAATTGGGTAACAGCCTTCGAATGTGGTGACAAGTTCTCTTCCTTGTTTGATTCGCCACCCCGATTGACGGCAACCAACACTACGATCACAACACCAACAACAAGAAAAATGGAAATCGCTGAAACAACTAGTTTGCCTATCATTTTTTTCGCTCCTGTAAGTTCTTCTTTCTGGGTGTTTATAATTAGACTTCTGTTTCAATTTGTTATTCCTAATATCTCCCTCCGACCACCAGCCTCACCCTCACCAGCAGATGAATCCTGGCCGACGAGGCAGGGGCTAAATCTGGAGAGGAAGGCAGATATTTTCCTCTACCTGCCGTGTTTGACGATTAAGAGCTTGGAAATGTCGGTTTTTATAGGCATACGTAACGGTTTTGCATGAGAAGTTGGTTAAACAATTGGACGGTAGACCTTCAGTTCAGTTAATAATCTGTTCAACGGATAATAAACCAAGCCATTTCCAAGCCAAAGTTGGTTCTGATATCTCCATATATAGAATATAAGTGGTAAAAACAAGAAAGAATCATGTGGGCTGACAGGAATTTCAGGGTACATGGCAGGAAAACACTTACTGTCATAAAGAAAACAAACAGACATGCCAATCCAGAATCAGTCATAGGGTACCAGAAGCTTGCATGGAGCTCATGTGCATCTGAATGACGTAAAAGTTATTGAATTGGAAGCTGAAAGATACCCTGTCAGGAACTATCAGGATAAGTCATTGTACGCATAGAAGTTGACATAGCTAGAAGTGGCAAATTCAGCGTCAGGGCATTCAGATGAATGGTATTTAATATGGTAATACCTTCCAAAAAGGGAAATGGTAGTAGTTTACTGCAGTCATACTCTTTTAAAAAAATCTAATCCTGAAAAGCATTCGATAAAAAGATCTAATCCCGAGAAACCTTCGTTCTTGAATCTTTAATATCTAAACTATAATTAAAAAATGGAGTAAGGAATCACTTGAACTTCAGTACTGCAATAACTATGGTGATGTATCAAGAGATTGATGACAGCAAAAGGTCAAGGATGATGCGTTGACTTTGTATATAGCATAAAGACTGCAGTTAGAAGTCCACCTATTAATTATTTACATCATCTTTAAATTTCTATATAATATAAAATAAAATATGATTAAATAGTTTTAACTAACATAAAAATTAAAGTCATAATATATATCTTTAAATAATAACAAAATTTTTAATAATTCATATTTAATATTTCTTTTGTTAATAATGAAAATTATTAAAATATATTAATATATTAAAATTATGAAAATTAATATATCTTTAAATATATTAATTCATTAAATTTTATAATTAATAATATATCAAATGAAAATGAAATTATTTTTGGATGGAAGGATTATTATTATTGTTATTATTATTAAGTTTAGAGTCTAATTTCGATCACATTCTTTCTTTACTTTTGATTTCTATTTTAAATTTTAAAGTAAATATATATTTTTAAAATATCAAAATTTCTTAATAAATACAATAAAACGTAAAAAGAAAAAGAAATATATATAATGAATTTGAATAAAAATGATTTTTTTAAAAAAAGAATAAGGTTTAGTTTAAAAATTAAAGGATTAAAACATAAAAATTATTATATGATTGATATAAAAATTATTTTAAAAATAAATATATAATCAAATCTAGCAAAATAAAAAAAATAAATTATATCAAAATTCACTACAAAACATGTAAAAATTCAAGATATTAGATAAAAAAAATTAATTTTATTTTAATTAAATTGTAAAAAAAAACGAAAATAATTAAATTAAATATTAGTGTTATTACTAATTGTAGTTGCCCTAATTTAAGCTAATCTGCCTTCTAGTTATTGACCTTGTAAAGCTATAAACTCTCGTCCTGAGGCCACAAAATGCCTGGAAAATCGATCCGCCATTGCCTTTGCTTCCTCTTTTTGGGTACCCTTTGCCCTATAAAGCTTGCCCTCGCCATGCCCACCTCCATAACTCTCATACTTACAGAGTTAGCAGAAAAAAATAGAATAAAAAATAAAATAAATAAAACCCATCAACTCTCTTCCTCGTGATCTTGTTCTTGTAGCTTGTTAGCTCCACCATAAGAGGAAGGGATCAAAACCAAAAAAAGAAAAAAGAAAAAAGTAAAAATTTTGATAAATAACAGTCCAAAAAATGATAGGAAAAGTCGTTGCATCAGTTTTTTCTTTGATTCTTGTAGTTGGGGTGGTGATCGGAGTTGTAGCCGTCGTTCAGCATAAGAACGGCGGAGACAAAGACGGCGGGCTTTCTACCTCAGCGAAATCTGTAGAACAAATATGTCAACCTACTGATTACAAGGAAGCCTGTGAGAAGAGTCTTGGCAATGTAAAAGATACGAAAGACCCTAAAGAATATATGAAGGCAGCTATCTTATCAACGGAGGAAGCTGCTATGAAATCTTTCAACTTGTCCGACCGTTTACTCGGTGAGGCTAAGGATGGTGATGAGGATACAAAAATGTCGCTGGAGGATTGTAGAGAATTGTTGGAAGATGCAGTTCAAGAGCTTCAGGCATCGTTTTCTACAGTTGGTGATAGCAACTTGCATTCTATGGATCAACGGATAGCTGAGCTTCAGAATTGGTTGAGTGCTGTTGTTTCTTATCAGGATACCTGTCTGGATCAGTTTGGTGATCCTAACAGCAAGTACAGATCTCAGATGAAAGACGGTATGCTTGATGCTACCCATCTTACAAGCAATGCCCTGGCAATTATCAATGGCGTGTCTCAAATGTTATCCACTTTCGACCTCAAGCTCGATCTTTCTGATAATGATAATTCCCGCAAGCTTCTTTCGATTGATGAAGATGGCTATCCTGTTTGGTTTTCAGCGGGAAGCCGCAAGCTCATGGCTGCTGACCCTAGCTCGATCAAGCCTAATGTGACTGTAGCTAAGGATGGCAGCGGAGATGTCAAGACCATAACCGAAGCTCTCACCAGATACCCAAAAAAGTATAATGGATCACAACCCTTTATCATCTATGTTAAGGAAGGTACCTATAAGGAATACCCCACTGTTGAAAAGAAGATGTTCAATATATTCATGTATGGCGACGGTCCTCTGAAGACCATTGTCTCAGGTAGCCACAGCAATAAGACTGGCTGGAAAACCATGAGATCTGCTACCTTTGGTAAATTCCCGTTGACGATGAGTTCTATATTACTTTACTTTAGTGTTCCTGACGCGATGTTCTACAGATAGATAAGATATTCGAGTCCTGATTTCCGTGTTAATCTTGCAGCGGCTCTCGGACCTGGATTCACTGCCAAATCCATGGCATTCGAAAACACTGCAGGTCCTGAAGGTCACCAGGCTGTGGCATTACGTGTTCAGGCAGACAAGACGGCATTTTTCAACTGCCACATTAACGGGTATCAAGACACATTGTACACTCAAGCTCACAGGCAATTCTACTCCAACTGCACCGTTACAGGTACCATTGATTTCATCTTCGGAGACGCTTCCGTGGTTATTCAGGACTCCACTATTGTCGCCAGGTTACCAGGGCCGAACCAGCTCAACACAGTCACTGCACACGGAAGAACAATGAAGCATGAAACTACAGGATTAATAATCCAAAACTGCAAGATTATAGCAGAAGACAAACTAGAACCTAAAAAAACAACAGTAAAGTCATACCTCGGCAGGCCCTGGAAAGCATATTCCAGAACAATCGTCATGGAATCAGAGATAACAGATGTGATTCAACCTGAAGGATGGTTACCCTGGAACGGAGAATTATACCTGGACACCCTGGATTACGCCGAATACGCAAACACAGGCGCAGCATCAACACTTGACAAGAGGGTGAAATGGAAGGGTTACCATGTAATAAAAGACAGGAAAGAAGCCGAGCGATGGACGGTCGGACCCTTCATCCAGGGAGCTGAATGGCTCAACGGCACCGGAATTCCGTTCAAGCTCGGATTTACCAAGTAATCAGATTGACATAATACCTACAAATAATTTTTTTTTTTTAAAAACCCATGATTATGATATTTTTCTTGTATCCAGATTGGCCACTTGAGACCATATATACATACATACATATATATAGTTTCAGAATCTCCGGGCATTTGGGAAATCAAACAAGCATCATAAGTGCCTGATATTCCTACTAGCTAAATTGTTCTCTTCTTCTGATCCATTTGCTTCATCTTATTAATACATAATATATATATATATATATATATATATATATATATATATAATTTATACTTTGTTTTTCAAATTCTTTTCCTATTTCATTATTTTTCTTATAGTGTTTTAAATCATTTTTCTGATTTTTTTAACTATTTAAAATATGGATGATATAAATTATCGTAAGCATAAAATAAATCCCTAATTTATGTTTAATTAGATTAAAATTGATTTAATTTTAATCAAACTAATTAAAAATCAAATTAGAAGGAAAATTCAATAAAATTGATCATACCTGTCCATTCCATATCATGATTAGCATTAAATGATTTGGTTATTAAATCCAACCTGTTAATATATAAAATTAAATTAAATCAAAATTGATTTGATTTAATTCTTTTATTATTTTAATTTTGTAAATTTAAATTTAAAATTTATAAACAAAACAAAATAAAATAAAATAAAATATTTCAATTAAATAATATCAAATTCGTCAGGTCATAATTTGTGGTTTGTAGTTTATCCATTCAAAAGTCAAAGCAGCCATTTTACCCGATACGTGTTTTAAAATAATGACTTTTTGATTTTCTTAAATTTTATATATTAAATATTTATAATATTTTATAGAAAAATAGCATATTTTTCCTTTTTCGTAATTACATAAAAGCCCCCAGATATAATTTAACTTACGTAACCAATCGTTATTAGGTACATTTTTTTGACCACTTCTCTTCTTTCTACTCTCCATTCATAGCCGCGTTCTCTCACTTCTTCTTCTTCTTCTTCTTCTCTTCTCTCGTCTTCACTGCAAGTATTTGTTTTATGATCCAGCTGACAACTCCTGAAAACGCTGCCGCATCGATCATGGAGAAACTTAAACGTAACAAGCCGAAGCTCGACCGTCGAAACGCCGTGAAGAACATTGAATACGACGCCTCTTATTCACCTTCATCATCCTTCTCCTTGGAAGACTCTTCTGCTTCTACTTCTTATTATTCTTCTAGTACGATTCCTACTCCACGCACTCGCTCTCTTGATTTGGAAACTACTAAAACAACCAGCTTTAGAATCAGAGGAGTCGACGGTGAATTTGACTTGATTTGTCAAACTCTAGGGTTTTCAGGTCCTGAAGATTTCTCTATTCCTCCTTCTGTTTGGGAAGCTCAGAAAGCGCGATGCTCATCTTTCGATAATAGCGGTTTATCTCCTCAATTTCAAGCCAACATTTTGACTGCTAATGCTCTTACCAGGAACACTAATAATAGAGTTTCTATTTTTAAAAGAGAAATTGATGATTCTAGCAAGTTAAAGAGTGGCTTAGGTTTAAATTCTGTTCAATTTGGTAACGGAGCTAGGTTTAATAATTTGGTTGGTGTGACATTGGTTGAAAATGGTGATATCGATCATAGAGAACGTGAACGTGAATTTGATCGAGATATTGGTCAATTTGATAGCAGAACTGGAGTTAGTGCCTTCGATGAACGTGATTCAATTGGTTGGGATAGAATTGGAAATAATGCTTGTGACTTCGTTGGTCATGAATGTGCGAATGTGAGTTTGAGGTCTACTAGGGAAGGAGACAGCAGTGGCGGAGGGATTAAAGGCGAGAAGCCCCCAGTTTTAGCGCCGCCACCGGTCATGCTGGTGCAGCCAGTGGTTGATAATGTGAGCTCAACTTGGGATTTAGTGAACTCTTTTGCGCCGCAAGATGACGAAGAAAATTTGATTCAAAGGGGGGTGTTCTCTTCTGACGAAGAGGATAAAGTAACTGATAAGAATGAGGAGGTGGAGGACGATGATGGTAATGAAGCAAATGAATTGCTTGAGTCTAACGATTTCACTGGGGGCAATGATGGCGGTGGTGAATCTGATGAGGCTGCTAGTGTTATGCCATCATTGTATCTTTATCCAAATGTGCAGTTGAGAAGGACTATTTCTTCTTGGGAAAAGGGTTTGCTTTTGGGAAGTGGATCTTTTGGAACAGTTTATGAAGGCCTCACTGAGTAAGTTATCTTTTCCGAAACATATTGCAGTAATCTATGCTACCATTATTCAAAGATCTGGATTCTATATTAGATTTACTGCAAACTAGTTTTTGAAGTAATTTTGTTTCATATCTCAATATCTTAGTTTTGTCTTAACCATGCTTATCCATTATTTCATTTTGTTTGCTTCTTATCAGTGGCTTGCCTTTACATAGTTTATAATAAATTGATAACCTAATGTTTGATGACTGAGTTAGAGAGTGGCGTAATTGCTCTTGCTTTCCAAAAATTTTTTTAAGCTTTTCAATTTTGTTTTACATCTGCATAATAGCAGAAAGATGGATAGTGCCCCTGAGCCGATGACCTTAGTGAAAATTTGAATAATCATCTGTAGAAAGTATGACAACTTGGGTTTTTATGCTGCGTTCTTGCTGCTGGAATTACATTTTCTGCAGTATTTGCAATTGCAATGTTGATAAAGTTATTTAGACATCAAATATGAATTGACTTAGAATTGGCAATTTTAGTCCATATTTACTTAGGGAGGGTGTGCTCTTCCCAAGCCAACCAATTGAAATCCATACCTAAATGAAAATGAAATGAAATCAGATGCTACTCAAATGCAAGTGTGAAACTAGTGTCAGTTCATGGATCCAGCTCATGGGTGTTCTTGTTGCCTATTCCTGATCTGATCTATTCTTGTCAATGATCAGAAAATTAATCTGTAAAAATTTGTGTTTTATCTGGCTATCACCTCAGCGTAACCCTCAAGTGTGAGGAGAAGAAAAGGTATTGGGGTCAGAATACCATGTCCAGTTTCTGTTGATGCATTTGTTGATTCATGTTGTTGCTTGGTAAGGCATGTGCAAAGCTTTCTGTTACTCTTAAACCAATTTTGCAAAACCTATAAAATAGAGGGAGATGTGAACTGAGCATACTACTGAAAAAATATTGTCCTTATACTATCATCAACTTAGTTTCCTGATGTTTTCTTTTGGTTTTCCTACAGTGATGGATTCTTCTTTGCTGTAAAGGAGGTTTCTCTGCTAGATCAAGGAAGCCAAGGGAAGCAGAGCATTTTACAACTTGAGCAGGTGGGAAGAATCAATATTTCTTCATTTGGACTACATATAGTTCAACATCCATCTATATGTTTCTGTACATTAGAACTTACGAATACCATAGTTGCATGCTTCAGCTGCACTTTTCATAGCTCTTACATTTTAAATTTTAATTGGTTCAGGAGATATCCCTGTTAAGAGAGTTTGAACATGAGAATATTATCCGATATCTTGGAACAGAAAAGGTATGGTTATGATTTTCTAGATTTAATATTTCTTTCACTAAAATGTAGTACTTGTTGCATTTGTTATCTTTAGCATGGCTTTCAAGAGAATGATATTCTTAGGTTATTATTCAGTTTTTTCAGAGACCAGTTATGCATACATCATGACTGTCTTCATATTCTTGTCACAGATTAGAGTATTGACTTAATTATGCTTCTTTTTTTCCATGACAACAGTAAAATACTACTTGCCATACCATTTACATTCAGTACACCAATAGGTTCTCTTCATCATCAGAAATTGTTGAAAGCCAGAAATAAAACTTTATTCAGTATACACTATTGGAATGGTATGAATATCTGGACCGAGTTGAGGCAAAAATGTCGTAAATTAAATAAATTGTATACTTGAAAAAACTTTTGCAGTTTGTGTGGTTTCATATGACATGAATGCCCTTGTCATCACTGTCTAAGCAGTTCTCCTTTGCAATGATCTTTCAACTTGAAAGTTCAAATTGGATTGAATGTGCTTTCTGATTATATTGAAACAAGTAATTATTTGTCATGTAGAATACATTTTTTCTGTTGGTATTGATTATCTAGTCGAGAGCCATACATTTGGCTCCCCATTGCTGATGAATCATCCTATTGTTAGGAGTGTCTCAGTTATATGTTTTCAGCCTGGCCATAGGAGCTGTGGATTGAGAGTGTTTAGAAACCATACATGTGGAATTGTTTTGGATGGATCACTTTCTGCTTTGTCTGTTCTTATGTTTTAATTATTCCAGGATGAATCAAAGCTTTATATCTTCCTTGAGCTAGCAACAAAAGGTTCACTTGCAAGGCTTTATCAGCAATACCATTTGAGGGACTCCCAAGTCTCTGCATACACGAGACAAATTTTAAATGGTTTAAAATACCTTCATGATCGGAATGTGGTTCACAGGTAATACCATGATCTTAGCAATAGGTCCCTTGGATCCCACCTTGAACAGTATTTGTTGTGCTGCTTCAGTAGTGTTTCCTGTGTATTATGTTCCACCTTTTTAATAACAAAAAGGAATCTTATAAGTTTCTACCTTTTTTGTAAAATGGTTAAATTGCCTTCATGATTGGGATGTGGTTCACAGTTATTACAATGATCTTAGTAATAAGTTCCTTAGATCCCACCTTGTACAGTATTTGCTGTGCTGCTTCAGTAGCGTTTCCTGTGTATTATGTTTCATTGTTTTTATAACAAAGAGGAATCTTGTAAATTTCCATCTTTTTTGTCTGTTATATACACATCCTTGTGATCTTAATGCGCTAGTTTGGTTGTTTATCTAGCTTGGTCTCTCATCTATCATGTGATAAGTCCATGTTGCGTTTTCTAGATCTAGTTGCAATGGAAGTAGTACATGGCATGTATGGGCCTTAAAGAACCTCATAAGTTGAGAAAGAAAATCTTAAACTTCTATCCCCTTGATTAGTTGTGAAAGTAAGCAGCACTGCTGACAATGCATGTAGTTTCTCTTGAAGCTCAATGTTCCTTAGACTAAAGCTTCATGCTCTTAATGAGAAACTTGTATACACATATTGCAAACTCAGTTTTTGGTGTTTTCTCATACCCAAAAAACACCTATACTTCTAGTATGTTTGCATTACATAACCTGCATGCCCTCATTAGGCTACATGTAATAATTAATAGTAGTTTTAACCTGCATCTGTTTCAGTTTTATAATCATTCAGTAATTTCCATTTAATTGTTAATGGTAATTTTACTATTAGTACTGTTGTCGTACAGTATCTGATGAGACCTTTGTGGATTTCAGTTTAAGTTGGTTTTGCACTTTTAGGAAATATTAAATTCACGGGAAAAAGCAAACAAGTAAAAAATAAAGAAAAACTTAGTGTTATGCTAGACATGGGATGGAAGAAAATGTACATATGTGCCATAAAGTAGTCATTAACAAATTAGTTGGGGAACTGAGGAGAAGATCAAACTAACGTCCTTTTGCCACATTAAAAATGCGAGGGAAGTGTGGACATTGGAGAAAATGTTCATGATAAATTTATTATTTTCCATGATCGACTAATATGAATGTTATATATATATATATGCATGCAAAAACTTCTATTTAGTGCTGTTAAAATTGTTTTTCCCTAATTCTGTTTCTAAAAAACTTATTTAGAGACATCAAGTGTGCTAATATACTGGTGGATGCAAGTGGATCCGTAAAGCTTGCAGATTTTGGGCTGGCAAAGGTGCTTATTCTAACGGTCACTCTTGTTTTATGAAAAGACTGACAATGTTTTATCGCTTACAATTTCTTCGAATGGCTTGTTAGGCAACTAGAATGAATGATGTCAAGTCTTGCAAAGGGACAGCATTTTGGATGGCCCCTGAGGTTTGCCTTCTTCCGGTTTTACTTTAAGCATTTTGGATGGCTAAAAAAATTGCATTGCTTCTATTCTAAATTTATTTTGGCCTCCATTTTTACTTTAAGGAAATAGATACAGTCCCATTCATTAAGTTATTGAAATCAATATAGAGTACTTGTTAGTATGTAATGATGATATTAACATCAACTCTTTATTTGATAGGTCACTTATAGGTAGGAAAAAACTGCACAGGTTTAAATCTTAGTATTTATATTCTCTCTAATATGATAAAGAAATGGCTTCTTTCCTCTCTTTGTTTAAGCAGTATTGCAATAGCAGTGTCACCTGTTTAACAATGATTGACTCCTCTGTTTGCTACATTCTTTAGTATCATGTTCTTAGGGGGGTTTGGTATGTGTTTTTTTTTTTTTTTTTTTGTGTGTGCATGAAATACTTTGGTTTTACAACTCGGCTATTTAATTATGTGATCGTAGGTTGTTAATTTAAAGAATCGTGGCTATGGACTTCCGGCTGATATATGGAGTCTTGGATGTACTGTTTTGGAGATGCTAACTGGTGGACCACCATACTCGCACTTGGAACCCGTGAGTATTTATTTCTTAGAGAATAAGCTTATCGCTTGTAATTTCCAACTCAACTCAGCTCAACTAAGTTTTGATCCCTAGGTCATCTAGGTTGATTGGATTTTCTTCCTGAACTCGAAATGAATTTGGGCTGCGTATATGGAAAGATATATACGTGGGGTTAATGAATTATCTGGAACCATTCTTGTGCATTTGTGTACCATAGGTGCAGTTCTACCTCTCATCATTTTATCCGATGTAACTAAATTTATAATTCACATGGTCTAGTGTGTATACCACCCAGAAAATAAATAAATTGATATCCATTCAAATAGAATTCTCGTTATGTTACTTCATTTCTATTTAGAAAAGGGTTTTTAAATTTCTTTTGCCATATGGATGGACGTAAATAAGCTACAGCATGATACACTGAGAAATCATGTGAACTGTGTCATTTATTTAGTTTATATGGAGTTCAGTATTTTATTTTATTTTTTTTGTGTGTGGGTGTCAGATGCAAGCAGTATTTAGGATTGGAAAAGGTAAACCACCTCCTATTCCGGATTCTTTATCAACAGATTCCAGGGATTTCATCCATGAATGCTTACAAGTGAATTCAGCTGATCGGCCTACAGCAAAGCAGCTGTTGGACCATCCGTTTTTGAAAAGGCCTCTCCAGACTTTCTGGAGCCCCTCTTCTCCTCGTTTTAGCGGCTTACAGTCTTGACACGTTCTGATACATGTCTAAGGTAACTTAGAACCCTAATTCTGCTGTTGACAGCATTCGGTGTCTTTTCCTTTCTGAACCTTTAACATCAATAGAGAAACTACGTCTTATTGAGACATCTAAATGCTCGCCATTGCATGTGATCATCAACATTTTTAGCTACCTTGCCTTTTCTGCACTAGCTCTTACATGAATCCATGCATCCGATGGAAACTTCTACAAGAAATATCATCATTATAGAATGTCATACCTTTACAGCCTTCACCGTTATACTACTGATCTGATCAACCGTCTGTTTCCTTTTTCGTTTTTTCCAGGAGAGCATGGACAAATGCGAGTGTTCATCCATGGTGCTAGTGAAATGGGTAATATTCCGACGAACATCCATCGGTCTGACACTAGCGAACGGTGCACTGCATTGATACTTAACCGGCGAGGTAATGGCCGTAGGAGGGAAATAATCATGGACACATTGTCCTAAAGGATGATTTCCATGCAAATTGTTTATTGGGTGTGTACATTTTAGCCTCAGCTGTTAAACATTAGTCTTTTGTCTGAGGCCCATTTGTTTTTGTTTATACAAATATGGGGTATATAGGTTGAGTAATTGTACATATATATTTCTATAGGCTGAACAGACAGACAACAATTCAATCAACAACGTGTATCTTTTCCATTTTTGTATATTAATAAAAGCTGCTGCTGTTTCATTTCTGATAAACATGTTTGGGACTGTTCATTTATATTCTCTACGCTATCATCTGCGACATCTCCCTGTAAAGAAGCATGTACCGTCGGGAACGGTGTCGTTCCTAGTTAATATAAACTATGCATCTTTTCTTTCTGTTTATGATGGCAAAGTGAGATTCGCATTTTTAATATATTTTATTAATTTTATCTTTATATGCATTCTACTATAAATACGCACCCTTTTCTTTATATAACTATGTCCGATATCATCCATTACCATCACCACACACAGATGTCGAATATTATTATTATTATTATTATATAAAGGGTAAAATTGGGATCGCAACCAGGCTCTGATATTCGGAGAGACTTCCTATTTTCATGCATATCTCGTACTAGAAATCTTGTTGTAAATGCATGACTTTGTCTGGTGGTTCATCAAAAGTTCATGTTGCCATTTTCCAATTATTATTCAAATAAAAAATTACAACATAACAAATTTTAAATTTTTATATTAAATTGTCTTTAAGATAAATATTCCAATTAAATTCATATTTTTTTTATTAGTTATTTAATGATTAAAGATTCAAACCAATATATATTTGGAATTTATTAGAATACAATTCATTTTTACAATAAACGACATTTACATCATTCTTTATCATATGTTATTTAATTCATATGATTATATATTATTTTCTTCATATTTAATTCATATGTTTTATCATTTACATCATTTTTTTTATCTTAAGAATAATATTAATAATGTATTAACTTATTATTCTTATAATTTTTATTTATTTTTATTAATACCAAAATTTCACAAATATATTATATTAGACCTATTCATATTTATAATTTAATTTTGGCTATATGTAATATTATTATGTTAAAATTTTTAAAATCATGATAAAGTCGCAAAATACTATTCTTAAATATATTTTTATATTTGTTGTCAGTATGTCAACAATCAGAGTGGCGCAGCGGAAGCGTGGTGGGCCCATAACCCACAGGTCCCTGGATCGAAACCAGGCTCTGATATACAGAGAGGCTTCCCCTTTTTTATGAATATGAACAACCTCAATGGTTTTTTTTTTTATCGATTTTGATTATGAATAAGTTTAGATGTTTAAATGTCTATTTTTCTTCGATAAATATCGAAAAAATTATAAATTTAATTTGTGTTTTTAAGTAATTTAATTATAAATTGTCGTTAAATTAACAGTTTTAAAATCGTTTTAATGTAAATGATAATTCAGTTAAATTTTAATAATTAAATATGCTTTACAAACTTTAGCTAAATTTCAAAGCGACTAGGGAGCGCAAGAAGAGGGACGGGGAAGCCCCAAGCTACTCCAATCGATCAGACCTCCCTGACTCGACTGAATAGAGCCATAGTTGCACTTGAATTCACCTTCTCCCAAACGAAAGAATAGCCATGAACCTTCCCAAGGTTCTTATCTCAGACAAAGAAGCACCAGCGAGGTTTAGACATCCCTCTGAAGAACACCATGAAAAATCAAATTTGTTAAAAACTTTCAACAATCAGAGTGGCGCAGCGGAAGCGTGGTGGGCCCATAACCCACAGGTCCCTGGATCGAAACCAGGCTCTGATATTAAGAGAGGCTTCCTAGTTTTAAGCCTGATCTCGTACTGGAAATTATTGGCTATTAATCTGGGTTTTATTTTTTAAAATTACAGTTGTATTTATTTTTGGGCTAATAATTGACTAATCATATTTTTTTATTTTTAATTATTACATAAAAGATTTCCTAACCATTATATACCTTTCAACATACAAATATTATGAAAACATATATATACATCAATTCAATTCATATATAAAAAGCTATAAATCAAGCTTAAATAAATATAATATTTGTTATTGAACTGTTATTTTCATATCAAATGATGATGTGAAATAATAAATTAATAGATAATATATATATATATATATATATATGATGAAAAAAATATTGCGAGGTTGATAATTTATGAATGGATAATAAATGAAAAATAAATTAATTTTTAATATATATCATCATTTAACATAAGATATATACTTCATTTGATAATTTTCGTGGAAAGAAAATGTGTATGGCATGAACAACCTTAAGCTGCTTATTTAGAATAATAAATGTAAATTATGTTTTATTATTATTGTAAATGCATGTCTTACCATGACTTTGTTTGGTGGTTCATCAAAGGTTCATGTTTCCATTTTCCAATTATTATTCAAATAAAAATTACAAATTAACAAATTTAAAATTTTTATATTAAATTGTCTTTAAGATAAATATTCCAATCAAATTCATATTTTTTATTAGTTATTTTAATGATTGAAGATCGAAACCAATATATATTTGTATATCTATCATTCATTCGGAGCTATTGAAGAGGGTTCATTTGATATCATAAGCAAGAGTGATTAGGGAAAGATTAAGGGCAACATCATAATAATACGTTAGAGATTATCTGTATTTAATACGTATACAAGTACATATAGTTGATTGATTTTGGATCTTCCCACTGCTTAATTGTCTCAAATACTCGGTTAATCTTATTTAAAACACTAACACAAAGCCTAAACCACATACCCAACAGCTGTTTCTGTGTTTGTAATCATGTTCATATCCTACTCATTGCCACAGAAGATGATGAAGTTGACGCGTAATGCCTGTCCACCACTTCGATCAGCTTGTTTGCTATGGCGGATGCATACACAGAAGACCCTTCGTATATCTGAAACAAGTTTTGTGTAGATTTATGCGGTTGTCAGGAATCAAATGTAACTGTGAATATGAATGATTGATGAACTGATATAAAACCAACCTTTGTGTTGAAAAGAAAGCTGTAGTAATCACCAACATGACCGCCAGCAACATGATGGAGATCGAGCTCGAGTTCATCAAGAACTTTGGACACAAATAGCAAGCAGTTGATCTTCTTTCTTTGGACAAGTTTGATGGTAACTTCATCATCGATAATACGAACATCGACCTCTGTCTCCTTTGATTTCCTTTGAAGCCAAGAGCTTCTTAATGATCCGTTGTTGAACGCTTGATCTGGGTCACCGCCAACTGGTTTCCCTACAGATGAAGTTTCATTACCATTATTATTATTATTATTATTATTGTTACTGTTATTCACCACCGTTGAATCTTCATCAGTCTTTTGCCTCTTCCTTCCTCCACCTCTACCATATCTCTTCTTCTCCACTAGTATTTTCAGCTCATTCACTGTTCTAAGAAGTTCCTTGATGTAGACGATCGCTTCTTGAACGATTGATGCTCTATCAGTCTTCCTCACACCAGAAGCAATGATCAGGCAGCTAAGTTAAGCTCAAATTATGCAACTTTTGCTGCAAGTAATTAAACAATGGAGGTTCTTTCTTTTGATATCATATGCGATATTGTGAATGAAGGAGAAAACGAGTACCTTGGTGGGATTAGGAACCAGACTTTTCAAAGTTTGATACTTGTCATTAATATGTTGCCTTCTTTGGCGCTCAGTGGCAAAATGCTTAGTCATTTTACCATCATGTCTTTCTTTACCCATGCAAGCCATATCAAAAGTGAAGTCCAGCACACCGTTGTCAAACTGGTGCTCTCCATCACCATCTTGATAAATCCCCCCACCTCCTACTCCAACTCCATCTCCACCTCCGTTTCCCTCAACATGATCCTGATCACAGCCACGGCCTCCAAACAAAGAACCACCTCTTGAGCCAGGCAAAGAGAAACCATGTGGTGGCAGGGACTGAAATAGGTCCCTGAAAGAAGGAGGCTGTGGAGGAAGATTCAAGTGGAAAAGTGGGTCATAGAGAATAGAAGAAGCAGAAGCTGTATCTGCCATTGGAAGATCACCAACAAAGCCTAATGGAGTGGAATGATTAGGGTTTGAGAACGTAATGGATGAATTTGGTAGCGAAGCGGAAGCTGAGTATCCAGGTAAGTGGAAAAGATTGAGAAGGTCCGGTGTTTGAACGAAAGTTGAATCTTGCAACGAAGATGATGAATTGAAGGTCATAACTTGATTTGAAGAGTCCTGAATCAAATGGGTATTGATCAAACCCAGTTGCTGATTCTGAAGTTGGATTTCCATGGCAGCAGAAGCATCATCTTCAGGGTGATGATGATGAGGATTATTAAAATTATTGGTGGGATGATAAGAGAGTTCTTGATCAGCTGAAAGCTTTAGACCATCTTCATAGCTATTATGACTATTTGTCGTACTTCCAGCCATAAGTGGCTGTTGTTGCGGTGGTGGAGTTTGTAAAACTTGGCAAAGTCCATCATCTGATCCTTCAACCATGGAGTTAGGATCAAAACAACCAGTCTCTTCATACATCTTTCAACTACTACTTACCGTCTCTCCTAACAAGAAAAACCAGAATGAACAAGCTATAAATGGGTGCAAATTTAACAGAAACAAAACGAAAGAACCAGACAGAAACAAAAGCTTACTAGCAGAAGAAGAAGAAAACCCAGATAGGGAAACCTTAAATTGTTGAAAAAGATTGGATAAAACAGCTGAAAGAGGAAAACCCAGATGGGATCAAGCAATATAAATGAGTTGTAGGAATGAAAGAGCAAACTAAAGTTAGAGAGAATCGGGGAAACTTCAGGAAATGGGATCAAGCGGTAACCAAAGGAATGAGAGAATTGAGAGATAGAGAACTGCAAATACTGCATGACATGTTATGATTTCCTTTTCTGGTTATGGAAGGCGAGGATGTTCCAGGTCACTTGTATAAAATTATGAATTTATTATTAATATAATAATATATATTAAATTCTATTAAATATTAAATACATATAATAAGTATTTAATATTAAATAAAAATCAATATATATTATTAAATTATTAATAAATTTATAATCATATGAGATTATTTTTATTAATATTTATAACTAATAAAGATAATAATATATAAAAGAAAATGCATGTTGCATGAGCAACCTTAATCAGTTGAGGGATAATAAAGTAAAATAATATTTTTATATAACGGTAAAAATAAATAAATAAATTAAAAATAAATGCATGTGCTTACTATGTTTAAATACAATAATAATAAAAATAATAATAATAATTAATTTAAATTACTATGTTGTTAAAAAAAAACCATGAGTTTCTTGGTTTGGCAGTTCATGAAAAGGTTGTGATTTTCATTTAATTTCAATAATTATTTGCTATTTATATAATTTTATTATTTCTTTCGAATTAATCCATTTTTTACAGAATATCTAAAAAATAAAGGATTGTTTTATTTAAAGAAATTTGGAAATTTTATTATTTAATTTAATTATGAAAAAGATGAATTAATTATAGAACACTGAAATGTGGTTAAGTTGGAAATGCAGATTATATTCAATTTCCGCTTGCGTCATTGGATAAGTTGGCATATGGTTTAAGAAATTGAATGTAAAGACGTCTGTTGAGGTTGCGAATTTGTCGGAAAAAAGATAGTCATCGCTACCGAAGAACAGTTGCGCAGGTATCCAACTGGACAGTTTCCGGTACGAGGCAACGCCGGCTAGCCAGCAATTCTTGTTGGGGGGGAGGGTTGGGGGGTATTAAGCTTTAAATAAAACATTAAATAAAATATATTTTTGAAGAATAATTTAAAATAAATAAATTAATTAAAAGTCCATCCTAAAGGCAATTTCCTTAAATAATTTTAAAAATTCTTTGTTTAGTGTAAATTTTAACAAAATTCTTAGTTTGGTATGAATTTGAGGTTGACCGCCATTTTAATTGACGGTCAAATAACGTGTAATAATTTAAATGATGTGGCAGTCAAAATTTAAATTTGACTGCTAGTTTTACCAGCGGCCAAGTTACATTTCCCCATCCCCTGCACGTCCCTCTCCTCTCCTGCCACTAATAATAATAATAAATAATTTAGTAATAATATTAATTTTAATTTTAATATTATAATAATAATTATTAATATAATACAATATTAAAGTTATTATTAATTAATAATAATATTATTATTAATATTAAATTCATATAATATAATACAATATTATAATAATTAATAATA